>JAZGTH010000075.1:4732500-4985000 GCA_036877525.1 Chromobotia macracanthus | reverse complement strand
AATAAAATGCTGCGCGTTACCTGGTTGCGTGTCGCTGAGTATTCAGGGTTGACAGGTAAAAAGGGGACAGCGCTCCGTTCAGTCACCAGCGTACTGTGGTTCTGAGTGGTCAGCCACACTAAGAGAAACAGAAGACAGCAGCTTATCTAACAAACACATTATAAACCCAACTGCACAAAATAAACAAACTATAATGCTATATTAACAACAGAAATGAACAGATTCGGATGGACAAAGCCATGAGGCATACCCTTGTACAGATTTAATGTGTTCTAGCTATGGCAATGGCAATGTTGAAATAAGTATCTGTGCCACCCCTGCAGTTTGTGTGTGTTTGTGTGTATGCTCAACCCCCTGCGTCTCACCCAGTCCAGCTTACCCACAGAGTCTCAGTCTGGCACCCCAGCACGCTACCTCTTCTGCCTCTATAACTAGGAACGAGAGCAGAGAAAGAGCGAGAGAGAGGAGGAGAGAATTCCTGCGGCACTCCCTCGCTCTCGTTCTCTTCAACCCTCCTTCCATCTGAGTGTCTCTCCTCTCCCTCCCTTCAGCAGAGGCTGACTGCACCGCTAAAGTCCTTCTATAGTCAGTGTTTATACAACACTGATCGCTGTGTCTCCTGGGACATGGCTACAACTGTCCCCACGCCTCCAGATCATTCCATAACCGCATTAAAGAGAATGTGAGAACCAGACAGCAGAGAAAAGAAGGAATGAACAGAGAAGGAACAATTAGGAGGAGAGTCAAATTTTACCTGCGTCGTTTTCTCTGCGGTCCACTTCATCGTATACATCCATAGCCAGCTCCTCGAACAAGCGATTATTTAACTGTTTCCACATAATACACACACAAATACTGGTACGTGATGTTACAATTCAGATCATTGGAATACCCAATCAATTTAGAGAGCAGACGAAAAACAAGGCACATGGTTTTGCCTTGTAACCATCCCAAAAGATGGTTACAAACGTCAAACAAGAATCAGGGAACAGACCAACAAAATCATAACACTTCAACAAGGCAATAAAAGCAGATTAAAAGCTGGCTAAGGGAGTTGTTTCCAACACTGAGAGCACCTTCTTAAATGATCTCCTGAATTTTTATACAAAGTCTTTATCAAACATATTCTGAAATCTGCTAGTAAAAATACACACACAACCAATCAGAGCAGCAATGTGGGTGGGGCTAGCAGGCACAATGCCACACCCATAATGTGATGTAACATGAAAACTCACCGCTTGCAGCTTCTTCTTGGCAGCCTTGGCCAGTTCAGAGAGGTCCAGGCTACGCAGACACAAAGACACAGGGGAGTAAAAAGATGTCGGAGACATGAGGACAGAGAAAGATGAGGAGAGAAGAAAGCTGAGAGCTTTGAATGGGCAGGTGAATGAATGGATGAAATGTGGTGGAAGGGGAGGAACATGAGCAGCTGGAAGAGATAAACAGGGTCAGGAAAACACTGATGATGCTGCGATTATACAGAACGGCCCGACTAATTAACTATCAACAATAATGGTGTGTGCACGCTTCAGTTAGGTGCAAATGCAAATCGTCATGGTAAATTATGGCATAAAGTTGCTACATTTTGCATAATTAGCAATGGAGTGTAAAGTCGGCAAAAGAGCACTTGACTTGCAAGCCATTTATTTCAAAATAAACATGTATTTTTTTACTTAAACTAAATGATTGTGTTAAAGGGGTGTCATTTCTGTGTAACTAGCGGCAGAAAACAGAATTGGGCAAATAACGATGAATACAATTATTAAGTTAAGTTAATTTAATAAGAATTAATAACACTGGTTTCCCCAACACCCCTCCACCAGTCCTCCATTGGACAAACAAAAATATAATCCTCTCCCACTATCACGCCGTAGGTTCAATTCTGATTTCAGGATGTGGTACGAGTTTACAAGTTTAATTCTTTAATTGCAATCATATCTCAAATATGTTTTCCAACCCCTGCCTCATCCCTCCAGATGCCCACACCCAGATAAAAGCCAAGTGAGAAAGAAAGAGAGCAAGGTTTATGGAGAGGGGATTGAAAAGAAAGAGAGATACCTCTGCGTCGGGCACTTAGGGCGAGCTCTGCCTCCAAAAGCGCAGCGAGATGGAGAGAACAGAGAACGAGTGAGCAAGGACGAACAGTGAGCAGGAGACAGACAGGGAGAGAAAGAAAAGGGACAGACCCCATATCAACACTCCTTTTGGGTAGATCAGTAAAGTAAGACCATCAATTTGGTTGCCTTTAGCAGTAATGTATTTGAGGCAGCGAGTCGGTTGGCTTTATAGAGTCTGATGGCACTGCCTGCCCTCCCAATGCAAATCAGCCGACCACGTGGCGCAACCTGCTGGCCAGCATGCTCAAATACACCCGCTGCCAACTGATCTTAGTATAGCGTGTTTACCCTGTGCGGGCAGCACTAAAGAATCCGCTTAGCATCCAAAATGACAGGTGATAAATAATACTGCTCTGACCCTTTTAATATTTAAAGACAATCGTTAGAAATGAGACAAGCAGAATATCTTCATTTATTCACACACACGCACAATGTACCTGTCTGCCATTTGAGGGATTATATAATGCCCGTTCTTGTGATCTGCAAGGACACGAAAAACCCAATGTTTCTGATTTGAGTCATTCAGATTTGGGGGACACGGCAGTCATGTTATGTGCTGTTATATAATAGGGTTAAAACACACTGAACTCACCCGGGCGTCGTCCACACAGGTAGAAAGCCAGTCTGTCTGTGAGCTCATACTGACACTCCAGCAAGCGCTCAGCGAGCTCCACGTGACCTGCTTGCCTGCAACGACACATTTGTACATGAAACCCAAACCTGTAGTTTTACAGGTTTACACACACACAACCTGTAGTGTAAATCTGCTCGACGTGGACTAAATGTGAATACTGAATACTAATATTGCGATTGTATTTCTCTGTAATAGTGAAGCAATTTTAGTAGCAATATTTGTCTGCTTATATATGTGTGTGCATCCATATCTTTTTTTAAATGACAAAAATTAAACAGTAAGACTATTTCAGCCTCAATGAATATGGGAAATATATTGATAGTTGGCACTTAAGGAGAGCTAAGGAGCTTTCAGTGACCTTGGTGTGTGTTTTGTGTGTGTGTGCGTACCGAGCATAATCTATGGGTGTGCGGCCATTGATGTCTGGAGCTCCTGGATCTGCCCCGTACACCACCAGTAGCTCAGCCTGCAGAACCTGCCCCGCCTTAGCTGCCACATGCAGAGGGGTCGTGCCCTTTTCCTGTGAAGGGAAAATCAGATCAGATTTGACACATTCCATACAGGGTCTGTTCACACTGCACATAAATCAGATTATGCTGTGGTTTCAAAAATAGAATTCAGAATTGACTTCAAACTGAATTCTTACCAGTATTAACTACTTAAAACTTAACATACATCAACATCTAGCGATCGTAAGACTGGCTGGTAAGTTTTAAGTTATGATATTAAACACCTGACAGCATGAAAGCTGAACTGCTCAAGGCAGATCTTACCGGGTGGAAGAAGTTGGCTTGTGCTCCCAGAGACAGCAGTCGTAAACATGTCTCTAGACTTCCTGTCCGCACACTTGAGTGCAGTTGCTACAGGCAAGAACAGGAGAGGGTGAGTGTGTGCTTGAGAAGGAGAGTGAGCGAGAAAGACAGAGAACGTGAGAGAGAGCATGAAAGACAGAGAAATACAGCAGACCTCCTGTGAATCTTCTCATTAGGGCCGCTCAGTAGCACTGGCACATTTATTCACTAGCGGGGTGTCATTTTAAGGGCCCTCCCGCACGGGCACAGGCAGGGAGCAGAGATGGAACGAGAACGGCAGACTGAGATAAAAAGGCAGAGATAGGATGAGTGATCTGATGTCTCAGGGCGGTCTCACCTTGCTGAGGTCTTTGGTGGTGACCCCATCATCATCACGGCAGGGCAGCTTGTGTACGAAGGCCAGCATCTGGTACTTGGCGCGTATGAACTCTGACTTAGTGGGACTGTGGGTGACATATACAGACAGCACACTGAAATACATGTCAAAATCAATCAGTATAAAACAGGACGCCAGTACAAGATTCCAGCCTGCATCATGTTATGGTTGCTTATTTAAAGGCACGGTAGGTTTTCCAGAAACTTTTTGTTATGCTGGTTGAAAGTTTCTTCACATCCTGATAGCAATCAAGTAAAGTGGTTTGTGCATTGACATTAATATATATCTTCTGTAAAAGGAACAGTACACAAAATGTTCGTCCAATCATTGCATTTAGTCTGAATGCAATGACAGGATGTTCTACTTGCCTGTTAAACTACGTATGCATTCATGTGATGGAGGAGGTGTGGCTTTGGAGAATGTTCTGAAGGGAAGGCAGGATTTTATGCTTTCAAAGCTAGGTTGCTATTGCTAGCCTCTATTGCCATCCTTGAAAAAATTTGTATTGGGACATCATAAATAAAAAGATAAAATAAACCTTTTAAAATATGATGAATTATTAAGTTTTCAATATAATTAATCAGGGTCCAAAAATAAAACCTTTTTAATTGTGGTTAATGTCAAATTGTTTAAATGTGACCATTACTGTGACACAAATATAAACAAAAGTAATAAAAAATAAACAATAATATACATAAAATGTATATACATCTGACCTTAGTGGCTTCTGGTCTGCCATTACATCAAGCTCTTCAAAATAAATTTAGAATTATATACTGCACAGACCAATAAACTATATTTATGCCCCCAGTCTTTAGTTTTTTATGACATTCTGGAATATGATGCATGAATGGCTGATGACACAACTTACTGGACTTTATCTTGTGGGTTTGGTTTCCTCCGCCCACTCTGAACCTGTGCTGGATCCAGCAGGGAGTGTTCCCAGATTGAGTTAGCACCGTTACTGGCCAGGGTCTGAACCATCTGAGACAAACACACATTCCTTAAGCTATGATCCTGAGGAAAGCAGCAGAGATGTTAATGTTATTTTGTTAATCTACCTGCAGTAAAGATGGAGGCCAGCCACTGTGCCGCAGGTGTTTAACAATGGAGATGTGCCGGCCAAGGCTCCGATGTACAGAGCAGCACTCATCGCAGATCAGAACCCCTCGGTTTATACTGCTCCAGCCTGGGTCTAAAAATGCATGACAGTACATTTGAGGGTTGTGTCAACAGACGATGAGAATGTTTGTCCAATCATTGTATTCGGTCCAAATGCAATGATAGGACATCCTACTTGCCTGTCAATCTATGTATTTGCATACCTCCTCTGAGCACTATTACAGAAGGCATGCCTTTGTAGAGTGCTCTGAACGGAGGATGGGATCTTATGATTCAAAGCAAGCTTGCTATTGCTAGCCCCTCCGAAACCGCCTACCCTACCTTTAAGGGTTTAAATTGTTATTTGATTATAATTATCATTAAATTAATATTAAAATTAATTTGCCCTGATATAGTTTCACATAAATGAGTAAATAAACAAATTATTGCCCCACTCCCCGATAACATTGTGTATTTGTGATCACAGACTGATGATAGGACAGAGTAGGGGAGAAGATAGGCCAACAGTAGCACACTTCATCAGAAAAAGCATCTATCTTCCCTTAAAATACTACGTCGATCCAGGGTTTCTTCTTTAACAAGCTAAGAGGACACAGGGCAGGACGTGGAAAGACTTTTTGCTTAGACTGACCACAAAGAAAACAGTGGTTTTACATTCTTTGACATTCAAACCTATCCATATCATCTATTATTTAGGCAACAGTTGATCATTATGCTCCTTTAAACCAACCATGGTGTGCAGACGTGGGACACTGTGTTCTGATCCCGCCAGTGGCTGGTCATTCCAGGACATATGTATGAATGGTCCAACAGCCCAGGGTCAGTATGAGCATGTTCTGTGCAAACTGACACACCGATAGATTTGAAACAACATGAAGGCAAGTCCAGTATAACCCAATATAACCCATATAACAAAAAATATAACTACATTTAGATCTGACACATTTTATGGTCTTTTCTGACACATTTTTGTGGGGGTTTTTTGTGGTCTAACTGGCTGGCCAGCAGAAGTATAAAAAGTCACGTTCTGTACTTCATGAACCACAGCATACTTGCTGAAGAGGTTATGCGAGGCAACCGGCTCTCCTTAGATCACAGCTCCTGAACTCTCGAGCCACAAACGCTGCCAAGGGACAAATGCAGCCAGGGTCAAGGTGACAGTCAGGTAAACAGAAAGGTGACTGAGTCACAATGTGACAGAAGTGTGCCATGGGCTGCCACTGGCCCCCGGCATCCGGCTAAAATTAAACCAACATCCACATTTCCTTGAGCCCATAATCTCATTCAAAGAATTTCACTAAGCCTGGTTTTCATGCGATTAGAGCAAGAGGGAGATTACTGCTGCACCGATGTTCACAGTGTCATAACATGATTATTGACTTCCTCCAGAAATGCACACAGAATGAGATGCTGAAATATAGGGCTTGAAAATGGCCAATACCAATATCAAGCAAGCATGGTGGCTGATACCTGATAGAATACTGATATATACATTTATTAAATACAATTTTATAATAGCAAATGAAACAAAACAAAAACTGTGAGTTAAATTAACATTTAATCAAACTTCAGAAAACAGAAGACACATGTACCTTTAAAAATAAATAAAAATAAGTAACCCGGAATTCACATTAAGTGAAAGATCTGTACTTTTCATACTTGATACTTTTCATACTTGACACTGATTACTTTTAAATGCACAAAATGCTTCTTATTGCAACCCACAGTTCAACAGCATGTAATGAAGAACCTGAGATTTGTTATCTTAAGCGAGAATGATACAGACCCTAATCTGTGAATCCCTTTATCACGCAAATGTGGCAGATATTTACAAGCATAATGCTCAGCGCGTGTGGGAATATCAAAGGTTATGTACAATCACACATCTTACTAACACGATCATCCTTCTTATAAGTGCTGAAAGCCATTAGCGCTTCATAAAGAAACAGCTCAAACGCTTCCTCCTATATTTCAAACTTCTCATGTACACACTCATGTGCACATAAGACTGTATATGGCATTACTTAGCCCTCTATGGCGCTCAATTGACAATCATCCTCATGTTCATTCATTCTTATAACACATTTACCAGAATGCTTGTTTCCGTCTTTCTGCACACTGCCCCTCCTCCTCTCCACCTCTCTCAGTCATCATATCCTCTCCTTCCAACACACTCACCATTATCTACATTCCTTTAACATGTCCAACATGAAAATGACAAGCCCTCTCAGCATCACAGGATGGGCCAACAAAGAGAGAGCGGTGTGCAGGAGGACATCCGTGCTGAACTGTGAGACAGAGTCTGCACAGATATAGTGCAGTCAGCCAGGGGCATTGGGAACAATGCTTTCAGCTGAGCTTAGAGCAAGACTGCAGGTCAACCAGAAATTAATGATAAGAGAAGAAGGGATGACACACGCTCACATACGCATGCATTCCAGAAGAGAGAGCAGCTGTGGATGGGGAGCAGCTGTCATGCCCTCTGTCCCATCCCCTGGTCCCCCCCATGGGGACGGTGATGAAGGCCAAGGGTGGGTTTGGACTAATGGCACAGCTGAGTAGCATCAAAAAAATGGTTTACAAACCATGATGTCTGAATGCTTGATTTGGAGTATGTGTGTTGCCTGGGAATCGAACCCACAACCTTTTGCTCTACCAGCTGAGCTACAGGAACATTAGTTTAAACTAGCTTGAAAAGACCTTGATTCTGCTCAAAAGGCCTGTTTGCACTGGAACAAGTTTGTCTTTTTAAAGATAAGTGTGTTTTTGACATCCATCCTGTTTCTCTGTAGCATTCAGGGAAATGAATACATTGTACAAGGACACGTGATGGGATCACTTAATGGTTAGAGATGGTTTACACATAAAGGACTCAAACCCTTGCCTTTTGCAACCAGCGCAAAGCCATGCACATCTGAAAGAAGCTTATATATCATTGCTAACCACTATGATTTTGTGGTCAGTGCTTAGACCACTATACTCAAGAGAAATACTACAGTTCACATAGTTTTATGAAGCTTTTGTGCAGTACATTCATAAGCTAACTTTCAAAGCACTGCTAAATACAAAAATAAACTATTTAAGAAGCAACAAAATACAAGAACTCATATGACAGATTTACATTGATAACCATACATACCAACCCAGTATACTGGGTTAACTTAAAGGTCTGAGCACAGACACCACGACACTAAATATCTCTGAAAGTTAATGAATATTATCTGCAATAAACTATATAACAAGATAAACTAATAAACATTCGTGAAACCGATAAATAATCATTCGTGAAAGCGCATAAAGTGTTTACCTACACAACGTTCAGTCAGACTGAGCACGTCAGAGTTTGGTTGCTCTGTCAACCAACTAGTCTCGGTCCAAGTAACTAGTCTCAATCCCAGTAACTAGTCTCAGTCCAAGTTCACACTAACCACATAAAAAAAAACAATCCAGCCATTTTGAAAGCCACAATACGGTTTGTAAACGAGAAGTGTTTTCTTACAACTGTGGCAAGCGATTCGGCCGTCAGTCCGCAGGCTACTGGTTTAGCCACCGAGCTAGGCTACTGTCAGTTAGCATCATTTCGTACTACGCCCGTTTCCATCATCAAAACTCAATCAAAAACTAGTTTTAAATGATGTAGTTGTGACTACAACAGGTGCCTGAAGGCAGTGGTTTATCAAAATAAACGCGGTGTTATTCATTCACAGCAACTCGGGAGCTCGTCCTATAACTAGCTTGCCATAGCGTTAACAAGCGGCAGAGAAAAGTTTAGCCCCGTTAGCCAAGCGTCCATAAAATCACGTTTATTGCCATTTTAACGGTTACGGAAACACATACACCGTTTTACACGCTGTAATAGCACGTCTTTGTCGTATCTCAGACGGAAGATAGATGCACCCCTGCGTTTAAAGCGGCGGGGATTTGTTAGGCCTAACTAACAGCCTTGATTTTCAGCCATTTTCCTAACGCGTTAGCCCAACGCGAACGCGCATTCGCGGTTCTGACGCCAGGCGCCGCGCTCGTCCTAGACCCGGACAGCAATGGCTCGCAACAACGCCTCGATCCATAAATCTCAGCCTTACCTGGTGCACTGCAGTCGGCGCACACCTCGCTTCGTTGCACCTTCCTGGACATCGCGGAAAGAAACTCGATCGCTCTTGAATAGCTTCCAGATATTTAGTCCAATATTTGCCCCTGCCTTTTTTAACTCCAGGAGCGACGTCTGCGATTTTAATGCCGCCCCGAATGTCCGGAAGCCGGCGATGAGCTCTCCAGCGCTGCCGGTCCTCACCCCTTCTCTCTCTCTCTCTCTCTCTCTCTCTCTCTCTTCCTTCCTTTTTCCTCTGTCTTTCTTTTCAAACGGCCCCTTACGGTATCCGCTTATTTAATTTTGAGAAGGCCATCTGAATACAGAATCATATATCTTGATCACTATCCAAGCCCATTCTCTCTGTATAGGGGGTGGGAGTACGAAAAGTATGCAACGCGGTTTATTTACATCCCCTGCCCTATACACTTTCATATGGCAGGCTGCACAGTCTCTGACGTCTGTCTCTCTCTCTCTCTCTCTCTCTCTCTCTCTCTCTCTCTCTCTTTGCCCCACTCGTCATTAGTGCACAGGCGGGGGCAGACTAAGCTACACAGAGGAACCCTGCAGATATACCCACCAATCTAGAACAATGTTTCATTTTGTGCACAAACAGTACCTTTAGTTATTTAATTACATATATTGATAATTAAAACAAAAGACAATTAAAATCGATTCTGTATTCTATCAAATTAAACATAAATGCTATTCTGGAATATAATTTGTATTCTATTAATAGGTCATCATTTTCCAGTCCTGTTCGATTCTACCAAATAGAAGTAGAACAGAAGTTTCTGAATGAACGTACTGTTTATGAACATTATGTTAATGGATGAACTCTATGATGTAATCAGTATATGACTAATACTACTAGAATCTACTCTTCTAGTTTAGATGAGTAGATTACACTGCAGATACTGATCAAATAAGCAGAATACTGCACAATACATTCTACTCTGTTACACAATACATTCTACTCTGTTACACAATACATTGTATTCTGTTACACAATACATTCTATTCTACTCTGTTACACAATACATTCTATTCTACTCTGTTACACAATACATTCTATTCTACTCTGTTACACAATACATTCTATTCTGTTACACAATACATTCTACTCTGTTACACAATACATTCTATTCTGTTACACAATACATTCTATTCTACTCTGTTACACAATACATTCTATTCTACTCTGTTACACAATACATTCTATTCTGTTACACAATACATTCTATTCTACTCTGTTACACAATACATTCTATTCTACTCTGTTACACAATACATTGTATTCTGTTACACAATACATTCTATTCTACTCTGTTACACAATACATTCTATTCTACTCTGTTACACAATACATTGTACTCTGTTACACAATACATTCTACTCTGTTACACAATACATTCTATTCTACTCTGTTACACAATACATTCTACTCTGTTACACAATACATTCTATTCTACTTTGTTACACAATACATTCTATTCTGTTACACAATACATTCTATTCTACTCTGTTACACAATACATTCTATTCTACTTTGTTACACAATACATTCTATTCTGTTACACAATACATTCTATTCTGTTACACAATACATTCTATTCTACTCTGTTACACAATACATTCTATTCTGTTACACAATACATTCTATTCTACTCTGTTACACAATACATTCTATTCTGTTACACAATACATTCTATTCTACTCTGTTACACAATACATTCTATTCTACTCTGTTACACAATACATTCTATTCTGTTACACAATACATTCTATTCTACTCTGTTACACAATACATTCTATTCTACTCTGTTTCACAATACATTCTATTTTGTTACACAATACATTCTATTCTACTCTGTTACACAATACATTCTATACTACTCTGTTACACAATACATTGTACCCTGTTACACAATACATTCTATACTACTCTGTTACACAATACATTGTATTCTGTTACACAATACATTCTATTCTACTCTGTTACACAATACATTCTATACTACTCTGTTACACAATACATTCTATTCTACTCTGTTACACAATACATTGTATTCTACTCTGTTACACAATACATTGTATTCTGTTACACAATACATTCTATTGTACTCTGTCACCAAAATATAACAGTGATTCATATTCCAATAGTTGAGTAGTTTTCACATGCTAATCTACTCTAACTTTAAATACAGTTGTAATTTACTCATGAATAAAAATCTATGACTGCAGTCAGTATACCATAAGTAGAATCTAATCTTCTAGGTTGTTCTACTAGTCACATACAGCTTGCATTCGTGGCGCTGTATTAGAAGTTCTAGTGTAGATGGGTAGGTAGGACACAATGCACTCCAGATTTTTTATAAAACCAGCAGAACAGTGCACAAGGTCTGTTCAGCTCTATTACCAGAACACAGCCACATAAAAACCGCATACTTCATTATTAGATCAGTTTTCACATTGCATTCCGTTCTGTTATATTGCACTGTACGTTCAAATACAATTCTAACTTGACAAAATGGTAAATAAAACTCCGATTTTATTGCAATGATGAAATATTAAAAATATTAAGGCGCACCGAGGGCAGCACGGTGCGCTCTGCCAGCCTCTCTCTGCTAAATGGCGCAGTGAGCAGCATTAATGTATGGCAATATTTACATACGCATGACTATTCAGACTGAAGTTCACTAGCTTATAGGTGTGAGCTGCCTTCGTAGGAGACACAAGAGCCCTGCCTAAACCGAGCATGCATGCTTGAGTGCTTGCGTTTGAGCGAGAGAGGGAGAGAGAGACAGAGAGAGAGAGAGAGAGAGGAGGAGGAGAGAGGACATCAAACCGGAGAGAATTCACTCACATGCATTAGGTTTAAATCGCATTTCAACACGGACACATCACACCGAATGACAAGCCGCGATGCAAAGGGGATGCCGGATGAGAAAATGGAGAGACATTCCCTCATCAAATAACAGCATAAAGTAAGTGACATCGCACCAAAGCGGCGAGACGGAACCGGGAAGAGAGGAGCGAACTATGAACCGAGGATGATTTCTGCCAGGAAAACTCCGGAGAAGAGCCGCTATCACCTCCATTACCTAGTGTGGCACAACAAACACCGGCAACTGGAGAAGGAGCTGTCGGCGAGCGAGCAGGTAAGACGCGCCGTCTTCCGCGTGTCTGAGGGCGGATGATGGGAGGCGCGGGCCGCGTCTCTGATCTGAAAACTGATCTCGGTCTGATCCGGCATGACCGGGGTAGCGGTCGGCGAAACGGTGCCATTTAGGTTTAAAGCAAACGGGACCACACATGAAAAACAATGCAAGACATTTTCATTCAGCCGGCTGTTGTAGTTGATTGGGGATGTGATGCTGTGACAGAAAGTGTGCGTTTCTCATTATTTCCTGGATTATTTTAATATCACCTCAGTTCATTCAAGTGGTAAGTCACTTATAGGTCTGTGTTAAAAAATAAAAAACGCGTATCAAAGGACCCACACACCCTGGCTGTGTGTTAAACCTTTGGAGATGACTACCTAGACGGCATTTTTGGGCACCATGAAACGCGCCTATGAAGAAAACGCGCACCGGGAAGGCAAACCTTCTCCGGGTTTTATTATACAGCCCAAAGCGCTCATGTTGCATGTCTGTCATTGTACTGGGTGATGTTTCAGAGATGCAGTTCATTTTTATTTCAATCTGAGAGATGTGTAAAACACAGAGGGACTGCAGAAGAGAGTGGCATTGAACACAATGTCTGGGTGAATAATGCATATAGTCAACCTACGTACACCACTCAGTTTCTGAGGATAGATGGTGTGTCAGAAGAGGGTGTGTTTGTCTTCTTCAAAGAATCAATGCAATAGTTGAAATAATGAATGGATCGGTGACAATATCCTGTCATTTATTAATGTAAATATACGTCTGTGCAAATTTACAAAGAGGCAGAAGAGCAAGTAACTGCAGATTAAATTACAGATGAAACCAAATAAAAGCACGCACACACACACAGATAGATAGACAGACAGATAGATATTGCATAGAGAGATAAATCAAACATTGTATTAAAGGTAGGGTAGGCAATTTCATACAGATAGGCAAATACATAGTTGCCAGGCAAGTAGGACATCCTGTCGTTGCATTCAGACCGAATGCAATGATTGGGTGAAAATGTTATGGTCCTGCACCATCCACAGAAGATGTATAAACGTATTTATACCACTTTACTTAGTAATTGCTATCAGGACGTAAAGAGACTTTCAACCAGAATAACAAATAAGGGTTTTGGAAAAGATCATCTACCCTGCCTTTAAGGCACTAACCTGTTTGCACTGTTGTCACTATTATACCATAGGCCTTCCTTTCTTTTTTGTGGATATGTTATTAAAACTAACTTAAAATCTTCCACCTCAATTATAGTAGCCATTCAATTATCTCATCCTTCTAAACCTCAGACAAACCGTAACTCACTCCAATACCAGCCATCTTGTTCCCGTGCTGGGTTTTATGACTCAGACTAACAGTAATAATTCAGCCCCTAACCCTGTTGATGACCGCAATATAAAGCACTCCTAGTTGGTATGATTTACAGGCCACTGACAGCATAATCTAACCACGCCTGGCATGGTGTGCAAGTTATGGAGATTGAGGACCATGCTGATGGGTGTTGCTCCTTCAGGGACGTTACGAGGCACGGGTCAATACCGTCACAAACTTTCCTCATCGTGAGATCCAATGACTGAAGCGTACAGCCATGCCGACAAGGGGAAAAGTTGCTGCACCAGCACAAAGGATTATGGGATAGATCTTAGGTGTCAGTTAAAGAACAAAGGGGTAGAAACCCAAGCCATTAGAATGGAGGAGAAGGAAGGACACGAATAGCAAAGAGATGAATTTGGGGCGTCGGGGAAAAAGAAGTTACTGGAGGAAAAGAGGCTCCATTTGCAGTTTGCCTTGACAGTGCCATAAAACAGTCACAGGGGAGGGAGTGGACCGATGACAGCTCGGAGGAGAGAGAGAGAAAATTGGGAAAGCAGATGAAGAATAAAGCAGGGCATGGACAGAGTGGGTGATTGAATGAGGAAACTGGAAGAAGAGCATTGCTGGATGATGTATCTACAGAAGGACAGAGTCCAAAGAGACCGAGAATTGTTAAGCAGCATGTAGATTTCTTTTTTTACTTTTTATTTTTAGTAAGTCAGCAGTGTATCAGCAAATACACATCAACAGAGCTGCAATTTCTTTATCCGTGCCTCTCCATCAGCACATTTTCTGTTTTTCTCACATCTGCTCAGTTCCTGTTTGATATACTGCCTCTATTCTTCAATGGCCCACCCTTCTGCTCTCCCTTCATTACATTGTAACCCAACACTAATTGAAGCAAAGTGTTGTCATTGGGGATGGGCAGATTGGGGAGGGGGTGCTGAGATTTGATTAAAGAGACAGTTCACCAAAGAAATGTTATTTACGCATACTTTCATATATGAATACAATCATATTTTGTATGAAATATTTCATATATTTGTATGAAAAAGTGTCTTTGAAAAAGCTGAAGGTAGAGCTTTGAAAGGTAGAGCTTTGAGCTCAGAGCCTCCAACAAACACATGAACACTAAATAGTTTGACAATCAAGTAGAATATCTAGACTGAATGCAATGATTGGACAAACATTTTATGGTGCTGTGCCTTCCACAGAAAATAAATATTTACATAAATATATTTAGACCACTTTACTTAGTGGTTGCTATCAGGATGTAAAAAGACTTTGAACAAGCATGGCAAAAATATTTCACCTACCCTGCCTTTAAATGTTCATACCAGTCACAAATGGTACAAGTATTGATAAAAATATTAAACGAGGGAGTGTAAATGATTTTTGGTGGACTATTCCTTTAATTTATAGAATACTTCTGAAGAATGACAAGAGCAGTGGTGGCATAGACAGTCTAAGAACTGTCCGAGACATCTGTGCATGTGTGTGCAGGGATTCTGTGGTCACTGAATTGAAAATAAGGAAATGAAATATACTTTGGGGATCATATCTGATTTCATTACAGCTTTTGATCTGAATTCACCATCAGATGATAAATAAGCAGACAAGCAAACATACAGGCATACAAAAACCAGTCTCACCTATATCTATCTATTGTAAACAACCTGGAGGGAAGGCATCTATATAGTGCTGTATTTGCCTACTAGAATACTATAAAGGACTGTTTCACCAGCACCAGCCATCTCCCTCATTTACATAATTGTTTGTTTTTCCAATAAACATGTTCCCCTGTTCTAATTTGAATATGGAAAAATAGCGTAAACCCATTTCGTATGGAATACCATATATAACATCAGCACTGTTTCAACATTCTCCTTATAATCGTGGAAAGAGTGACCTCCCTCACTTCCTCTTCCTCTTATCTCAGCCCACCAGTTCTGTGGCATTTACTGAACAAAAGAGAAAGGACTTCGATGTCATCACCAACATGGTCAGATTGTGAGGAGATCCAGGAAGGGCTCTGAACTAGCAACTGAAAAAAAAACTGCATTTCTCCTTATATAAGCTTCGTTCCTAAACCTAGGGAGATGTAGTGAGAGGCAGGATTTTAAGGCATGCTCCAGATATTCATACAGAAAGGTTATATGTCGGTTATATAGGTTAATGTATAGTTGTCACATATTGGTACATGCAACAAAATTGGCCATTTTTATATATGTAATGAATATATTTCTAGAAAAGAGTTCTTGATAAGAACTTAAATTCTTACGGATATATATGTTAGATTATATGAGGTTTTTTTTAAAACCATGCTCTGCTTCAAGTTTGCATATATGCTATATATATTTCAAACAGTGCAATTAGAAATACACACACACACATGTACTTAAATGGGGACATTCAATAGACATCTATTGTTTGTATACACAGCTACTTATGAACAATATAACCTAACCCTAACCCACACTCTAACCCTGACCCTAACAGATAACGTTCTGCATTTCTACAAATAAAAAACTTAATTTACTATATTTTTATAGTGTTTTTACAAATGAGGACATCCCCCCCCTAAAAGGAGGTTTTGCTTAGATTCGTCTGGTTTTGATGACTTTTGGGTACAAAATATTGAGGCCAAAATATGGTTAAGTAATTACACACACATACACATATATATATAAATTACAACATATATGTGGACATATACAGTGGAAATACAGTATAAATGACTATATATCACTGGGGTTTTGCAACAGAGCTACTGTGTGGTTTGTACAGTATTTTATTTAGATGGCAGCACAATTACAATGACATTTACTTCAAAAGTAATGGCTATGGTATTTCTTGCAACAGGGCTATACTTGAGTTTTGGTGTCCGTATACAACAAGCTCTCTTGGTTTCTGCCTCCTACACTAAGAGGTGGCAACCTCGGTCCTTATAGCTGAACCCTGGAGGCCAATCTTCTGAATATGATTGGCACAGTGGGCGTGCGTCAGCCTCCTGTGACACAAAAGCAACACAACATCAAAATAAAGGCACATTTTTCTTTCTCTCTTAACAGCAGCATGTTTGTCTGCCTGTAGACTTATTTAAAGAATCTGTGAGTTCTTTTCATTGCTCTCCTGGGTTCTCACCCTGTCTCTGCAATTCATTTCATCCTTCTGCTACAACACTGTTTAAGTGCTTCTGTATATTGATGCTGTACCTCCACTTTTATCTACAAATAAACAGAAAATAAAATTGATTTAAGTGATAGTATGAGCCATTTATATCAGAACAGATTCTATATACATATTCCATATATATTTATATACATTTTTTACGCATACAGCAACACAACGCAGCCTCTGCAACTCCTTAGCAGAACCCAACACATGCTGTGATAAGCAACCCCCCCCCCCAACTCCACACACACATATGATTTTCTTTTGCCTGCCTCCCACATGCACAGTTTGGACTTCCAATGAAAGATTGATGTTGGTTTAAGTAGCTGCCAAAGAAGATTAGCCAAGGCAGAGAGAGTGCAAGAGCAGATGCACCCGCCAGAGATGACTATCAATAATGCAGTCTCCATCAGGCCCACAACTGCGAGAGAGAGAGAGAGAGAGAGATTGAATGGACAATATGTGGAAGATCATCCACATTATAATGTGGATTATATAATCTTGCCAATTTCAACATGGCGATGAAGCAAGATCAGTTATTAACACAAATGCGAGTTGTCGCATATATAACTGCATGCATGTCAGCCAGCGTGTTACCTTGTTACTGGATGAGATGCAGTGTAGGAGGCGTACAAGCTCGCTGTAATGTGTAGGCGACACAGGTAGAGTTACTCTTAATGTTAGACAGTTTTCTGGAATACTTGATTCTGATTGGTTGATCGTGGCAACTAGAAAATGTATGTTTCCTGCATAGCTGTGCTCATTTCCTGTCTCCCGCAACATAATTGCAGTCAAATCAATATATCACGTCCATTTATTTATTTGTTAAGTAGCCGGATAATGTACAGTCAGACTATCTGATTTTCATAATGAACAGTGATTACGGCAAAATGATCACAGCTTTATTGTTGTCTGATATATATACTGCTGTTTTAATGTTGGTGAAATACGGGTTTTGTATGTGTTTTTACTTTAATGTGTGTGCCTGTAAGAAGAGAAGGGACTGTCTGCGTGTTATTGTGTTCTACAATGTCCCAGAGGGGTATATATAGCACCATTTCAGATCCCTAGAAGGCCAGTCTGTAACAACTAATACTTCCCAAACCCTCGTCCTCCAATCTCATGGCCGCTAATCTGTCATAGTGCCACATTTCACATCTCTCTTATCCATCTCTTTCAATCCCTCAATCACACACTCCTTTACCGGCTAAAGCATGTACACCACCTGACAGTTATCCTGCTCTCTCTCTCTTTCTCTGTCAGTCAGTCATCTAAGTGGTCTTGATCTCACTATTGTTACCCTCAGGGCTGATCGGAGATCCCCACCGGACTGACACGACAGCCATCATTCACTTAAATCTCTTGTTTTCCTTCCCTCAATGTACATCCCTATCCAGCATCTCCTATTTGTTATTCTCCCCTAGTGTTACCAGAGCAAACCCCCACCCAACCACCTCCGCCCCATCCACACCCTTTTATCTCGTCACACTTCAGCTATCTCATTTTACTCTAGGGAACAGCCGGGTGTTTTTCTACCTAGAGGCCCTCAGGGGCCTTCAGGGCCTCCGTTGTTGCTGGCGAGGGCTGTCGTGATGTTAAGGAAGGGGCCAGCTAATTACAAAGCTGGGTGTGGGGCACACAAATATACACACTCCTTGTAGGGAGGAGATACAACAAAAACAACATGATGACTGTGTGCTATTTTTTTGTGTCGTATGTATAGTACACAATGTACTGGTGTTGCCGTCATATACGACTGAAGTAGAGTTCTACATTTGCAGAAGAAATTGTGAGTGGGACTGTGCAAAGTCCCTGCAGTGATGCTAGACTGTAGTGGGTGATTGTTAAGGCACTAATATGATGATTATAAGGTGATTTCAATGTGTTGCTAAGGGGTTGCTAGTGTGGCTCCTTAAGTCACCCTCATATCTCAGATGTGTGGTATTCTGCTCCCTAAGGATAGTGTGGGTTCCATCTTCAATGCAAGTCTACGAGGATTTGATCACTTGTTTTTACTTAACCAATAACACACCCCTCCTCAACAAGCCCCCGTAGCACAAATGACACAGGACAAGCTACACACCATGTTTAATTTCTAGTGTTTGTTCATTAGCAATAGTAACAGTCATGCATAATGCAATAGTCATGGAAAAATGGTGCACTACAAAGCAGCTCTCAAAGCACAAGTTAAGCCCTTGGGTAATAATAATAATGTTTCCTTCACCACGTGCCCGTCCTGAAGCGCTTCATTAAAAACATCAAACTCACACAGAAATCTCTAAATAAAGCTGTCCTAACTTTCATTGCTGCTCTACATACACCATGCACCATCCGTGTCATCTGTCCTGACCTTGTTCTCCGAGGGGACGTTTATAAATATGGACACAACCACAGCCAGCCAACTCATCAAATAATGATTAATAGGTCATGCTGTTACTATAAACACAAGCATATTTACAGAAATGCGTGTCTGCATTTGGAGGACAGTCGGGCGATGATTATTATAAATAAATCCTCCATAAGAAGATTCGTGAACTCTTATGAAATTCTTTTGATTGTTGATGACAGAGCTGAACTGATAAGAAAGGCTGAAGATGAAGAGAGACAGACATTTCTTGGATGAGAAACTGTACGGCACGGTGCTGGAATTTTCACAAGTGTGGAATTGCAGCGTGTTAGTGCGGCTATCAGAGTGTGGAAGTATTTCTCACCGTGGCTGCCGGGCGCCGTGCTAGCGCGCTCCATGTCATGTTGGGCGTGATGTCTTAATTATCGCCTGCCACTTCTCCTTCCCATCACAATTTTTCACCTGGGGCTTTTTTTCCTTTTACCTGCATTTTTCTTCACATTTCAAGCAGGTGTAATGATGCTTATTTATTTTTCCTCGCTTTGCCCTTAATGCTTTCTCAAGATTGTTAAATCTGATTTCTTACAGTGAAGATAAAAATCTCTTATTTTCTGTATTTTTAGTATTGTGCCTCTATACGTCTGTTTCCTTTTCCATTTGTTGGGCTGTGTTTGGATGGTGTATGATGTACTGCGTGTACGGTTTCTACAGTATGCAGAATACGTAATTGTCTGCATGCACGGAATACCCAGATGACCTACGTTTACTAAAATGTGCAGCATATTACACAACACTGCACTGCTTACTGTATCCCACAATGCAATTGTGCTGGATGAACTGGAAATAATATCAGCCATTTTCTCCTGCCTCAATTTTCACCTCACTCACTGAATGATACATGCAACATAATGCGGTCATGTGACAATGTAGTAAACTACTGTTTGTAATGTTTATCATTATTAATGTAATTATGTTTTTAGAACACAGACACTTAGACACTTCACACCATAGACACTTTCTCTAGACTGTTTGAACTGTGTCCAATATTTATTGTAATTTACTACAAATACAAATGGTTTTAACCGGCAAGCAATTTTCTTTCGTGTGCTGTGTGACATGACACAATAACGGCTAACAGGTTTAATGTTTAATAAACAGTTATGTGAAGCGGGATTTGGGATTTATATAGAGGCGACAGCTTTTATTGCATCCTGTCTGGTTGGGACGTGGTGTTAAGTTCTGTTCTGGCCACTTTTTAAGTAAGAAAAGTATAGAGGAGACTGGAAATGACTTCGGTAGCAAGAGGGCGAGTGTAAACAGGACTTAATCCAAGTCTAGAACCAGAGTCAAACCTACATCTCCAGCACAGAGGTCGTAGGAACATTTCCCTAACACTTTCATTAAGTAACAAAAATGTTAAGAAACGTTACTATAAAAGTTCTAGGAACGTTCAAAATGTCCAATTTTTAGACATTGTATTAGCATTATTGCTTGAGTAGAAGATTTATTCCAATTTTGTAATTCTGTAACATTTTTAAAAAGTTCCTCTAACAACTCAAGCATAATTGTTTTTAGATGATATTTAACATGTTACTCCTAGGACGTTTTTATAACTTTGAGAGAACTTTTAGAAAACATTAGCCAACATTCTAAAAATGTTCCCTGTTTGCAAGGAATGTGATCAGGGCAAAATCCAGGTCAGAGTCAAACCTACATCTCCAGCATGAGCACTGAGGCTTAACGTGACTGAAACACATGCAAAACCACTAGGCCACAGCCATGGAAAGCTTTAATCTGTTTAATCTGCTGCAATACTGTAACATCTAAAACAAAACCTCTCTTTATAACAGGTAGATTTAGAAGTGTTAGACCCACGGGGTCGGACCCCTTTGCACCTGGCTGTGACGCTGGGCCACCCAGACTGTGCCCGTCTGTTGCTCCAGCATGGCGCTGATGTCTGCAAAGAAAACAGAAACGGCTGGACAGGTGAATCAGCAAGAAAAGCTAGATTTATCATTCTGGAGTCACATTTTAACATACTTATTACTTACTACTTACTTTTTTCCATCAGTGTTGCAGGAAGCCATCAGCACACGTGACCCCGAGCTGGTACGGCTGGCGCTGCGTTACCGTGACTACCAGCGCACCACTAAGCGTCTGGCTGGGATCCCGCGGCTGCTGGAGAGACTCCGACAGGTCAGCCCTAGATGTGTTAATAAACCCTGAGCCGGCTAATGACAAAACAACAAGCCATGAGATCACCTACCAGCTTAACAAACAGGATCTTAACAACCACCTGCTGCAGGCACACCTGAGCCCCTCATTCCAGTAGATACATGCATACAGATACACAAACAAGACGTTAACACACAGGGTTATGGGTTATCTTTAGGCCAACTGCTCTTTGTTAGCAAGAACTGTCTTTCCTTCTTTATTTTGCGAACCCTGGGTGACTTTTTGACCCTCATCCTTTTATGATGGATGTCCGATCTCTCTGTTTCTTCGTGGCCCTCATCTCTCAGAGAGTTATATTATTCATGTCTTTCCCTGCAGCGCGATTCTTCTCTCTCAACCTCCCACAGTACTCAAAACTCTCTCTCTCTCTGTCTTCCAGGCACAGGATTTTTATGTGGAGATGAAATGGGAGTTTACGAGCTGGGGTAGGTTGTGAGTGCTATGAGCATGTGTAATTTAGTGTTCATGGTATGTTTACAGGGACCCCTCTCCGCTTTCCTTGTGCACCCCTGTTGTATTCATTAATGTTGAACTCTCTCTTTCTCTCTCTTAGTTCCACTAGTGTCTCGCATCTGTCCAAGTGACACATATCGGGTGTGGAAAAGTGGCCAGTGCCTGCGGGTGGACACGACACTCATGGGATTTGAACAAATGACCTGGCAGAGAGGCAATCGCAGTTTCATATTCAAGGGTCAAGGTGTGTGTGTGATGGCTAGACTCAGAATCTGCTTTATGCGCTGATTGTTGGTGAAACGTTCCGCAGGATGAATTTAAATTTGCAAAAGCAGATTTTTTTTTAAAGGGAAGGTTGACCTAAAAAATAAAATTCTGTCATCATTTACTCTAATGTCATTTTAAACCTGTATGTCTTACTTACTTTGTCTTTCACAGAAGAAAGAAAGTCAGGTTTTAAAAGACATAAGTGTGAGATTTTTTGGTAAACTGTTCCTTTAAATAGACACATTTATTAATAGCTCAAAGCATCAAAACAAATTAGTCATAATATTTAATAAACCGCCATGTAGGCAGTGGGGGACATTCAAAACTTTGTGAATAATAGCTTTTCTAATTCTACCAAGATATGCTGAGTTTCTGCAGATTCCTACATGTGCAGATTCTGTGTTGGCCTTTATTTTTCTCTGCCTGTTACCTTCAAATCAGATTCAGGTTTGATCTCCTCTTTTGTTCTTGATGCCACCTCTCACTCACTCGTCTTTCAAACGAGTCTTCATTGGCATGGAAACAACCTCCCACTCCCACTTCCCCTCGCTCTCTAATTGGCTTCCTTCCGTTCTGTCTCTCTCTCCACCTGTCACTCAGAGTCCAGCGCTATGGTAATGGAGGTGGATCATGACAGACAGCTGGTGTTTTGCGAGACGCTGCCATGCCTGTCTTCCTCCCCTTCCTCTCCTGCCTCCCCATCCTCCAGGCCGTGTGCTTCCGCATTGAACCTGCTGGGGGCGCTGCAGCCCAGCGACGAACAGGTGGCGGCCCGTCTATCTGCTCCCGTGGTGGCTACACAGCTAGACACCAGAAACATCTCCTTTGAGAGGTGAGCACATAATTAACAATTGCCAAGTCATTGTTGCCAATGGACAATTTTGTAAACAACTCCAACAAGGGCAGTGTAACCCTTCGTTGTGGCTTCACTACACCGTGGGAGGTAAAGCCAAGAGTGTGAGCCAGCACTTTTAGGCTGTGTTTCATCATAAAATGTGTGATATTGGACTCACCTTTGTCTCCACGGCACATGGGCCACCTTGTAAATGTGCCTGCCTTGTCTCTGCAGGAACAAAACGGGAATTCTTGGCTGGCGGAGTGAGAAAACAGAGATGGTGAATGGGTATGAAGCAAAGGTACTGCCTGGGCATATTAGGCTCACTTTATCAAAAGACTGGATCTGCTTCCATGCTTATTACAAAATGTAAACAAACTCTTCTAAGTATAAACCAGTTTACCGCCTGCTTTGAGACAGGCAAATAGCACTGAGTTTTGTGAACAAAGCACATTCTGTAATTAACCTAATTTGCATAAAAAGAAAACATGTTTCGAATGACAAGAATGACAGGGACTAAATTTAAACCTTGTGCTGTTTTGTTTGAACAAATTTAGCATCCGGTAAACTAGATTGCATTTTGAATATAATACAGGTTTACACTGCCACAACTGAAGATCATTCACTCTCTAAATGTATTTCATACCTGACCACAGAATACAAAAAACTTTAGCTGATAAACCTTTATAAGCAAATTATTTTCAGTCGTCTTGATAGTTATCCTTCGCTAAGAGGCAGATGTTAAGTGGTTGAAGGTTTGGCTCATGAATATTAATTATGCTACTTGACTGGTCGCTCCCAGAAGGTTACCAAGCAACGTCTGCATGACGCCATTAATATTCACTAGCTATGCCTTAATTTTGCATGATGCTATGCAGTTGCAAACTTTTGCACGTTTCCGTCCATTGACCTGAATGGAAGCAATGAAAAGCAGCTGATTGCAATGTGAAACTAAATTAGCAGATAAACACAATCCACACTGGAACTGTGCGATATGAGGCAATGTGCGTTATGGAGTTTGATTGGGATTGTATTATTTAAATATGGCAGCTGTGTGCCTAAATAATTTGACACATTTGCATACAGTAGCTTTCACTTGCCAAGTGCTTATAAAATTCTTGCAGTGTGGAGCCCCTCTTCATCACTTTCCCAACAACCCAGCTAACAGGGAATGTTCTTGGAACATTAGCTAACGTTCACTAAAAGTTCTCTCAAAGATATTAAAAACATTCTTGCAGTAATGTTAGTACAACATTTTTAACGTTATATATCATATATCAGAATTGTTACTCTTTATTGTTAGTGAAACATTTTCAAAATGTTACAGAATTAAAAGTTTGAATAACATTTTTAGAACCAAGCAATGACGTTAATACATCTAAAAAACTGGACATTTTGAACAGTCCTAGAACTTACAACATTTTTAACATTTTTGTTACCAATGGAAACGTTAAGGAAACATTTCTATGACATAAAATTTAGTCCATAAGGTTTTACCTTTCTGAATTCAGAAATATGGTAATTAATGAATGTAATTTAATTACTTAAAAACTCTTGGGATCTCTGTGTTGTTCAATATCTTTGCTTTAGGTTTACTGTGCCTCTAATGTAGAGCTGATCACACGCACGCGTACTGACCATCTCGCCGACCAGCACAAAACAAAAGCCAAAGGTACGTTTGTCTGATCAGCTTGTTTTCCAAATTGAAATCTTCATATTCCTATGTGAATAATGAGTAATAATTCCAGAATTCCAAACCAGTAAATCTCACGCATTTCCTAGTTCTTGCATATCACATAAATTCCTA
The DNA here is from genome assembly GCA_036877525.1 of Chromobotia macracanthus. Classification (NCBI taxonomy): domain Eukaryota; kingdom Metazoa; phylum Chordata; class Actinopteri; order Cypriniformes; family Botiidae; genus Chromobotia; species Chromobotia macracanthus. Next base: position 4,960,250 of record JAZGTH010000075.1, on the reverse strand, counting down.
ATAAACAATTAGTGTGTGCGCTGTAGGGGGCATCCCATAATAGATATGACGCTTCATGATTTTTCCACCCACTCACATTATTCCCAAACAAATAACGTCTGTCTTTTCTGCTGTTGTGTTGATGTGATGCAGATCTTTGCATTTTTTCATGACATGTTCTGTGAGCTGCTGTGTTTTCTGTTTTTGTATCAGGCGGTAAGACGCCTCTGCAGTCATTCCTGGGTATTGCTGAGCAGCACGTGGGGCCAAACAATGGAGTGAGTGAATGAATCCTGTTTCTTCTCTTTAAGATTCTGTCCATTTGTTTGAAAGAAAAACTTAAAGAGCCCACCAGCAAAATCTAAAGTGCCTTTCTGTGTCATTCTAGTATTCTGTTACTTCTGGAGCCTCAAAGTGAAGTGTGTGTGTGTATTTTACAGCACACTATGGTGACTCAGATATCGTGCCCTGTTACAAACCCTTCGGCCCTGACAGCTGAGGAATACTTTAATCCCAGCCTGAGTCAGAGTCCAAGAGACATCGGCCAGCCCTGTCACCTCACCACCAAAACACAAAGGTAGCACTTTAATCAAACAAAAGCTTTTATTTAGAGTGAACAAACTAGATTTTGAAACACATTTTAGATGGTTGCCTGTGAAACCTGCCGCAGTGGTGCTAGGGTTTTGTAAGTGGTTGCCAAGGTGTTGCTATGCGGTTGCTAAGGTGGTTGCTTACATGCCAAAGTCCTCAATGTTTCTATGTCCTTTGATATGGCTTTAGAATATGGCTATGGAATATTTGTCATTATATCATGAACCAGTCAAAAAAGTGATCATTGTGTGTGTTTACCTAGATTCAAAGCTAAGCTGTGGTTATGCGAGTCGCACCCTTTATCTCTGGCGGAGCAGGTCGCTCCCATCATTGACCTCATGGCCATCTCCAACGCCCTGTTTGCTAAGCTTCGGGACTTCATCACCTTACGCCTGCCCCCTGGATTCCCTGTCAAGATAGGTAAGAGAGAAAAGGCAGGTCATGTTTCCCCTTCACAAACGCAGTTAATTAAAGCATATTAATTAAACTGTAATATTTCTGTGACACCAAACAAAATTGCAAAAATGATGTCTGTTTTCCAAACATTTCCCCTATTTTCTGTTGTTTGGAAACACAGGTAGCCCCGCCCCCCATTCACGCCATTGGTTGAACCAAAATTGAACAAGTATTATCACTCAATAATACAAAAAACAGCACAGTTTTTTGACAAAACAGAAGTTTCAAAAATGTTACAGAACCACATCGCTGACTTCTGACAAAAATGGCGTACTTTAGTAAGAGCATTTTATCCGAACAATAAACTAAATGTGATAATCACATCTTAAAGGGATATTACCACCTTAAAATAAATCGAATTAGGGGGCATTTTTCACCAGGTCCCCCTTGTTCTCATAAGCTATTGAATGGATGCACTGATAACATCTCATCACCACAGAAATTCCCATCTATCACATCCTGAACGCTCGCATCACCTTTGGGAACCTGAACGGCTGTGAGGAGGGTGGATTGCCTCGAGTGGACGGTGATGGGGATGGACAGAAGGAGAGTCCCAGGACTGAGACACCATCTCCAGGCAGCGACTCCTCCAGCGTGTCTAGCTCCAGTTCCACAAGTATGAATCAAACTGCCTTTTACAAATGTGATCATTACAAAGCGTTTAAGATGATAACAGATCGAGAAACACAGTGTTACAAAGTGATGTTGAGACAAAGCGCTTGTTGTTTTTAATGGCCGGAGACAAATTGATTGAATAAATGTTTAATGATTGCACTCCTTATTGCGCTGCCTAAAATACTGACGTAACTCTTTTTTATCCGTTTGTCAATAAATTTGATCCCATAAACCTGCACCAGTGGACCGGGAATCACTTTGTATGTGTGTCTGTGATTCATGTATCAGACTCAGGCCGTGGATGGGAAATTCCACCCTGTGTGTTTGAAGCTCCGCGGGGCTACAGCGTGTTAGGAGGGAATCAGAGGCAGAACATAAGAGAAGAAGAAGATGACCTGCTGCAGTACGCCATCCAGCAGAGTCTGATAGAAGCTGGATCAGAGTACGACCAGGTCTGGATAACACATAAACAGATACATTTCAAAAAACTGTAGAAATACAGAATGTATCACTGTGTCCTATGCAGGAGTCATAGCAACCATACTCAAAGCATAAGATAATATTTCTGTCCACGTTGAGGGTGAATATTCCAGGCTAAGTGGCAAGATCACAGCCAATCAGAAAACATTTGAAGTTTGATGAAGTGTGGAGTGCAATGTGGAGACAGATCTCGGACCAATGAGAGTTCAAAGTGGGTGGGGCTACTCAGTGTGACATGACAGAAATATCACTTGGCGGACATCCTGGCAATTATATTTTTTAATAGGTAAAAGGCAAACAAGTCCTGACTGCTTGAATATGAAAGTGCTAAAAAGTTAAAAACTGCCTTTCAACATTATATTTCAATAACAACAATATTGTAAATTTAACCTCTTTATCTCAAATCACACTAGTTAGTGTTCTAGCTAGCACACATACACGCTCAAAATTCAAGAGTTCAAAATACACACAGCGTCTTTATCAAAAAGGGCGATTTGTTTAAAAGCAGGACTTTAACATTCAAAAGATTTGCTTTACTGTCTGTTTAGGACACAGTGTAAAACTCTGTAATATTTAAAACATTCTCACATATACTTTTTCATTTCCATCCTCACAGGTGACCATCTGGGAGGCTTTGACCAATAGCAAGCCAGGAACGCACCCTCTGTCCTGTGACCCCAGCCGTCTCGAAAGGTCCGCAGTCAGTATTCCTCTTCTACTGTCTCCTGTCCACACATCTCACCCTCAACAGACATTGACAGTGTCACACACACACACATCACACTTACAGGAGCTATTGACTCAGGCTTGACTGTCGATACAGTACAGTTTCATTCACTGAGGTTTCTACTCACCTCTGTTTGCTCTTCACGGAGCTTTAAAGCGGAGCTGAGCTGCCCTGCTTGCAGCAGCCGAGCTGAATGAGAAACGATCCCTCATGTCATTATTCTTTAAGGTTTCAGTGTTAGAAGAGGACTGCACCTCCACCATCTATAACTCAATTATTTACAAGCTTAAAGATGAGAAACATCCTTCAGTTGTCAAAAATAAAAGCAGAAACCACAGCTACAATAAAACACAATATAAACAGGGTCATGCACTTTAGGGCTCTTAAAGCAGAAATGTGTAGTTTATTTTTGTTTAAACAAAGTGACATGAATTCTTCCTAAAAAATGTATTGAGATCATATTTTTTGCATTGGAACCACTGTTCTGTTCAGTGTGTTTTAATGTTTATTGCCCTGTTTACTTTTTTTAAGTGCCTTACTATAATCACAGTTTGTGCGTTTTTTTTATAAACAGATTTCTTCTATGATAATTGACATTATGCCACAAATACTGAGTGTAACTTGTATTGAACTAGAAATATTTCCTAAATACACTTTTAAATTGTTGTCAAAAGGGCTGCCTTTTGTTTACAGAAGTCTCAGTCACAACACTCTTCTTTTCCATTACCCAGAACCCCACAGCACAAACCCAGCCCCGTGGAGAGCCCTCGCAGCACACCAACCAATAAGCCACCACGCAGTTACAATGAACAACTGCGTTTAGCCATGGAGCTGTCCGCCCGAGAACAGGAAGAGGCAGAGCTTCGTCAAAGACGAGAGGAAGAGGAACTGCAACGTATCATACAGCTGTCACTCATGGAAAAGTGACAAAACTCCGGGGCTAGTGGGAACCAAGGGGTGGGAGGAGCATGCTTCGGGATATAAAACCAATGTGAACTACGACTGGTTGATCGGATAAAATGCCCTGCCCTCTTCCACTGAGCTGAATGGCGACCGACAGCTCTCCGGGCCAGTTCGTGTCATTCAGAATCACAGAGAAACCTCTGTCCTCACTCTGCAAGTTTACAACCACTAATTACTAAACTCATGGTAATCCACCAACTGACCAGCACTAACCTGGTGCATGGGACTGCTCTCCTAAAGTTTGAATGTGCGTACATTTGCGTTGTTTTTGAAAGCCATCATCCAAGCACTCAACCTGAGGCTCTCAGACAGGCCGGTAGTGGCGAATTCTGACAAATCTTTAATTTAGGCCCTTTTTTAATTTTACATGGACACAATGCATTTCAGGTTTTCTTAAACGGGCACAAAATTGCCTGCTCTTGGAAAGAGGATAGAGGAGCTGTGATGAGTGCAAAAAGAATGTTTAAGGGTGCCTACACACTAGAGTTTATGCTGCACATACATTGATTTTCAATAGAGGCAGTGCATTACAATGTAGAGGAAAAACACAAGTTTGTAAAAGAGATGCTTGAGGGAAAATGAGATTTCTCTAGTGTGTGAGCACCCTTAAAAGAAGACCAGCCCGTGTTCTGACAAACAATTGGCAGCTACCCTCTGTGCTCTATCAACAGCATGATTTCTTCTTATTATTAGCCAGATTAATCATTTAACAAAAATGGAGAAATGATTGTAATGATACGACATGGACTAACAGGTAATAAGAAAATAGTGAATGAAAAAGCCATTTTCAGGTACATAAATGATTCTTATCTGAATCAGATCCTCACTGCAATATTTTTCATTTGTCTCCATGCAATTTTCAACAAAAGCATCACACATATACAACGCAGCATGCACGCTCTACTTACAATGGTGCTAAAGTGATCTTTCTTATCAGCTCTCGGGTTGGTTAATCAGTGTAATTGTCACAAGCAGTCGTCTGTCTGTTAAATCACTCGACAACAAACAAACAAGTCCTTATTTTAAGTTTTTCATGGCCTCAATTCAGTGCTTCCTTCAACATTACCATTGAATCTCATTGCCCTGAATAGATTATGACTGAAACACCTGGGCTAATCAAAAAATCTAACTGTGCTTTCATAAGAAGTGCCAGATCTGGAATAATACATGAAAGAAGCAATCACTCACACAGAGATAAAGCCCTGAGCTAAAACGAAACGTTTTATTGGAGAATCTTAAAATAGGCGCTTCTCCATAGTCAGATTTATTTTGGGCCTGAGTGACGTGCCTTCAGGGTTTGATGTATCAGGTGAATCTGAAAAACAACAAGGCTATATTTCACTTCTGAAACATCTGAGAAAAAGCACAAGGCATGAAGAACCAGTGACAATTTCCAAGAAACTGATTCAGTGGTAGAGCTCCAAACAAACATGTAGGTCTGACTTTGGACAGAATTATGATCATGTTACCTGCGAATGCCAGGACTGAGAGATTCTTGATATGATTCAACAGATTAGTATGACATATTATAAGAGCATTATTTATATTCAACCTTTTTTATTTGAATTTGAACCTGATTTGGTTGATGCTGTGGTTGTGTTGGAGTGCTGCTGTAGTGTTTGTGTGTGACTAAATTATACTGTTCACATTTGTAACTTTAAGGCAATCTGAATAAAGAATAAGAAATCTGAATTAACATAAACGCAAATGTCAAGTAGTGTGAAGCGCGTGTGGTCCAATGTTGGAAATGTGCAGTGGTATTAACCATGCCTGAATAAGATAATTCGGTAGCATGATATAACCATCTGATATCATCAAATGCAGAAGATAATTGTGGTGATTAGTACCGTGACACTACCATAATTTTTGGACCTGTATCATCGTATTTGTTGAACTTCTAAAAATACTACAGCACTACAATGGTTCAGGTCCAAAAAACTTTGTTTATATGAAGTCATTTATCTATTTTACGTTACAGACGCGAGTTTCAGTCTATGTCAGAACTGCTGAAATATAACTAGGTCTATTCATTTATAATACATCAAGTTCCTCTAGCCAGACAACATGAAAATAAAATCTAATGTGGCACAGCTAATTTAAGTCTCCCCTGCATCACTCTGGATATCAAATGAACTCTAAATAAACGCTGAGAAACTTCTAAATAAAGGCTTTGCGTTGCGTTTAACAACAAGGCCTGCAAAATGCGACGTTCCTTCCAAAAACAAGGTGAGATTTTCCGCTGGCGGGCTCGAGCAACGTTGCATTTTTATCTGTGACAAGTGTTTCAAACACAATTATTTTTAGACTTGCATGTGTTTAAAGTGTCGCTGTGCTGTTTCCAGTATGAATCAGCAGTCTGGAGAAATCTTCAGCTGGCTGTTGAGTCAACCTCAATGAAAAACACCAAACCGAGTCAGGGTTACCGTGAGTAAAATAGTCAAACATACAGTAATAGCCGATGGTGCCTGATGGACTCTGAACTGATGAAATGAACACATTTAGGACTTATCATTGCTTCTCTAATAAGCATAAAGGAGGGTACTTCGTTAAAAGGATAAAAATAAGAAAATGCAAACGGAATAGCAATGAAATGGCTTAAGGGGATGTTACGAGGTATTTAATAAGCTGTTTAATTAAGCTTTGTGTAAAATTATTCTTGCAGTCCAACAATATCCGTCTTTGTTGGTCCAGATTTAAACTCACTTTAATTACGACGATGGAAGCAATAATAAATATTAAATTGAGGCGCTTTAAGCTCAAATTAAGCACTGGTGCAGTGAGGCATGCACATCCCAGGAAAACAGTCAGGTCCTCCTGAACACATTACATCATACTGCAATGCCACCCTTGGCCACACCGTGGCGCTATTGTTTGGAGAGCGCAGCTGTTGAAGATCTCGGATAAATGGAAAGTTTTATGTGCTTTAAATAACATTAACATTAGCAATTCACTGATGTACTGGCCTGTTCACAGAACAAATAGCAAAAATTGTTAAAATAGTGCAGTTTTATTGTTTTATAACAGTCACAGCTAAAGCACAGGATAAAAAAAAGTTCATAAAGTTTACCTTGGTTTCCAACAAATTCATGACTCCACATGCTATCAGACATCCAGTGCAAAAATATTCAAATAAAAATGCTATCTAAAAAAAACAAATAAAACAATTAAAAAAAGAAAAACAAGAGAGTAAAGTGCATGTTTAAAAAAAACACCTCTCTTGTTTGAGTTGCTACCTGAAAGATTTTGAATAGTTCGACATACACTTGCGCACAACTGCCCTCACGCACACCTACAGTAGCATACATCTGTGAACGTAGCTTAGACTTCTGAATGAAACTTTAAACAGGTTGCAGTCTGGGACAGTCAAAGTGTTAAAGTTCAGTAAAGGTCACATGGTGTTATATAAAACAGTGACTGTCTTTTTCTTGTCCGTTGCTTTGCGTAAACGGCGACCAGGGTGAGTCTTTGCATGTTGTCGTGTCGACAGGGAAACACACGGAGTGGGCTGGGTGGGGGTGTGTTCAGGGTGGCCGGCCCCACCCACTTGCCTCTTCTCTTGGCGTGAGGCTGAAAGGTGGGCGGAGTCTTCAGTCCAGCCTGTCTCCATTTCACGAACAGCAGAGTCAGGAGAAGGGGGGCTCTGAGGTAGAACACGCTGCTTCTTGTGGACATCATCATGGCTGTGGGTGATTGGCAGAGAGTCAGGGGTGGATAACAGGCAAGAGGAGGTCTGAGGAAAGCCTGTAGCAGCAGGGTGGAAGTCCCAGTTGCTCAGGTCATGAGTAGACAGTTCCAACTGGTCCAGTTTAGCAAGGGATGCAGAGCGTTTCATGAGCGAGGGAGGGGTGAGACCAGCCTGTCTGATGCGGGCCTCAATTTCCATGGCTCTCTGCCATACCACAGGTGCTTTGGGATCTAAGGTGCGCTGCTCTCCCTGTACAGCATCCCGCTGTCCCTGGGGCGTCTGCTTGCCTTCGGACTGTCCCACGCAGATGCCCAGTCCTCCAGCCTCATATAAAAAAGCCTGGAGCTCTCTAAGAGTCTCCTGGATCTTCTGTAAGTCCTCACTGCTACGTCCTGGCCGACCTGAGGGCTTTAACATGTCATCAACGTCCGTCTCCAGTTCAGTGACCCCCTCCAGCCACAGCAGAGAGGAAGAGGCAGAGCTTGGTTCCAGAGTGGGGTTCACTGTGATCGGGTCATCCTCCACAGAAATGCTGCTTTCCAGATACACAGAAAAGGAAGGATCAGGAATTATACCAGAATCCTCATCATCCAGCACTTTGGCCCTGTCTTCTTTCTTGTCTGCAGGCTTTTGGGGCTCAGTGTAGGTTGGGATTACATCGCCCCCTGGTTGATTAGGATAGGACTGCAGTTCTGGACAGTCCAAACATGGGGAGGGAAGAGTGGAGCGAGAGGAAGGAGTGTCTTGAGACTGACGCAGCATAAGCTCCAGTTGCTCTGTAGCCCGACGCACAGAACCTGAGGGCCTGTCAGGGGGAGAATGAGGAACTGAGGCGGGTTGCTCATTCACCTCCTCCAGTGTTGTGTTTTGATGAAAGTTGATTGCCAATGGCGGGCTGTGGGTTATGGATTCCAGTTCAGTAACTATATGACGCACAGACACACTGTTGTCATGGTGAGGAGGGCAGGGCTCTGCATCACTTTGGGTCTCTAGGTAGGAGTGGCACTATGGTAGAAAACAAAGAAAACTATTACAAAAAGAGATTTTTATATTTTTACAAACATACTGTTTTATTTCACTTAAAGCAAGGTTAACAAATTACTATTCCATTGTTTCTCATATTGTGCCAACCCGTTTTACGTTTTAATGGAACATAAAAGCTGTAACACAGAACGTCCAGGGTGTTAGTTCTGTAATACGTTTTTATAAATATTTTTTCTTGTTTCACAGACATTAGTCAGTCATATGGCTTTGGAAAAACAGCGTGAATAGATTTTTGGGTAAACTATTTCTTTAAGTGCAGTTCTGGTCTTCACCAGGAGGAGGCAGGTGTTGCACAGATATCAGTTGCCCGCACTTATTGTACCAAGATTTACTGTTAGTTCGATTGAGTCATTCCCATCAATGTTGCACCATACCAAGTTTACCTTCATGACAAAACTATGCAATACTGTCAACAGATCTTTGAAGTGCTGAATCTTACCTCATCTGCTTCTTCACTGGGGCCCTCCAAGGGTGGGCTGCATCTGGAGTGAGGTGGCACAGCGGTCATTTCAGAAAGTGAGCGAGGCTGACTGTCCTGGGACAAACATACGAACTTCTCTCTGGCACTAAAGAAGTCAATGCTATCAGGGCTGAGGTGAGATGCACCAGAGCTCGCCAAGCTGTCTGCTTCCTCCAGATCTGCAGCATTTGAGTTGTTCTTATCGTCATTGGAGCTAAGTTCAAGTGCACAGGGTGCTTCTGAGGGGCTGTCAGCCTCAGGCGTGCTGGAAGACACCAGATTCCTCTCATCTTTGCTGACAGCGTCCAGACATAGTTCTAAGCTTTGCGACACAGTGGATTCTGTCACTTGATAAGAGACATTTTGATCAGGCATGTCTGGGGACAGCTCAACACAGTCTGTTTTTGGCTCAGGCACGTAGTCAGACGACTGGGCGCCAAGGTCTAGAGTTGTATCGCCCTCTTCTTCTTCAGGTGAAGGAGATGGAGTGAGGACATGAAGAGGTGATGGAGGGTGGGAACAGGCAACAGCCTCTGTTGCTGCAACTTCTAAACTACAGTTCCTATGCTCAGGCACTACTGTGGCCGCCCGTTGTCTGGGAAGAGCTGGGAGGAAGGGGTCCTCGTGAGTCAGCTCAGAGGCAAGACAGTTTTCTTTGTACGTTTCACCTTCGGTGGCGTGCAGAGGGGATTTAGGGTGGGTGTTGTCAGGGGCAGACTGTGGATTGGTAAGAGACACAGTAATGTCCAATATCTGCTGGATGAAAGGAGGACCACTGTTGTTGTTGTTGTTATGAGGGTCAGAGCGGTCCAGTGGGCGTGGTGGCTTGCAGATTAGCTCGTGACCTTCAGAGAGATCAGTGTCTGAGTGGGAACGCCACAGCTTATTATGCCTCTGTTTGCTGGATGATTGAACAAAAAATAAGAACATGAGAGGAGTGTTAAAGAGGCCTTTAGTTGGTTAGAGACATTAAGGTTGGGTAAATCTCTATGGGTGGTGACCACTCTTTTGTCATATCCACAGAATAGCTCGGGGTGTGTGAACGAGAACACAGACAAGAAAGCAAAGCATGACAGTAAAGCTGCACAACAAAAGGAATGCGGAGAGACAACTACACTGACGTAACGTGTACATCGCATCACAACAGCAGTCAAACTACATGCATTTACCCTGTGGAAACTCTAACCACAATCTCTGTTGACCCCCTTTTAAGAGCAAAAGTATTACAATTACAAAATATCACAATGTGTGTCAGTAAGGCTATTCTTTAGCTCTTGGTTCAAAAGGAATGGGTGTGTGGTATCAAGAGAGAATTACGTAACTATTGTGACCTGTGTGTGGTTTGTACCTGGCCAGCAGGATACCCTGGTACTCCTCCAGCTGTTTCATGAAGGAGGGGTTGGGTTTGGTGACAGTGCGGCGCTCCTTCACGTGGTCGTAGGCTCGCTCCAGATCCCAGCCGTATTCCTTCATGGCGTACGCAATCACAGTGGAGGCAGAGCGGCTCACTCCCATCTTACAGTGGACTAGACACTTGACCCCAGCTTTCCTGTGGCACAACAGTTCAATACAACGCCATTTGTTACACGCCTTTGGTACAAAGTGTGACACAATCATTCAAGCTTGCAGTTAACTTACTAACTAGTGTTTCATTCCTGTTTTTGCTGTTGCATTGAAACTGGAATAAAGAATTTCCCTGAAATTTTGGCATCATGAAAACCTGACTAAAGATTCGAATCACGGTTCATATTGATCTTTGTAACTCACTTGGCTTTGGAAATGAACTTGTAGGTGTCGTTCCAATATTCCAGGAGGTTTGTGGCTTCCTCGTCATACACTCGGATGTTGTGGTACTCAAAAAGCCCGGGGAAGAAATTATCAATCTCTCGCGTCACATTCAGGATGTAACGAACCCTGAGGAAATGGGGAGGGGCATACAATTAACAATGGCTGCATGCAGTTGAGCGGATGTATTTATTTAAAAAGAGTGGCCTGCAAAAATACTGTTGCTTACCCGCTGCTCTGAAGCTCCTCAAGGTTAGAGGCATTCCACTCAGAACCCTTGGAAGACAACCAGAAAACAAACATTGAAGTTAATACTCCTGTGGCACATCCTAAAGTTGACAGTTCTTAATAAAATTCAAGTGTGATGGAGACTGACCAGGTAAACGTGTTCGAAGATCTCTGTAGGGCTGTCCATCTGCCCCAGGATGACGATCATCTCGTTATCGATAAACTCCTTGAACTCTCGTAGGTTGCAGACCATTTGCATTTCTAGCTCCGTACGGATCTGAGAACAAAAGTTATCTAACTAATATTGCTAAGGATATAACCAAATATTCAAGATCAGAAAGGCAGCCAAACGAATCAACCTTTGAAAAAAAAAAAAAAAGACATACTGATCGACCACAAGTGTCCTTACTGGATTCAAACACGTCACATTTGTACATTCGTCATGTACATTTTCCCAAATACAGGATGGGACACAACTGATGTTTGTACCTCTTTTGAAGTGACGTTTTCAAGGTCCTTCTGCATCATGATCTCTCTCAGACGCGTCTTAATTAGCCTCTCTGTGCGCTCCCTCTCAGTTGGCCTGCATGCATTAAATACAGAAATAAAAATTATACAGTTTGTTAAACTGACCTGTTTCTCTAGCAACATCAAGCTCATGGGTTTGATTCCCACGTACCCTACATATGTAGAGCTTAAATGAGCTGTATATGGCTAGGGACAAAAGCATTTACCAAACAAAAGCATGAATGTAAATATAGTCAGGACTCAAAGAGAGGTGTGGCCTCCCTTCACATGATTCTTTGTATTTCTGTGTGGTTTTGTTTGAGTAGAACTTTACCAATACCAAATATCAGAACAGAACAAAGGCTCTGCTTTAGTCAAACAACAATTTGATAAATAGAGTCCCAGTTCAGCTGCACTATGTCTGAATGTTAATGGTAAATGTGCGTCATCTCTGGGACTCTTCAGCTGGGTTCACCCTGGGACAAGTGTCTCTTCACTGATAGCAACACAAGCTCTGATTGGCCCCCAGGGGACTGCACTTGCTGCTAATTGCTGCCAGTAACCTTAAAAACAGAGCTAAATGTAGGTCAACACCCTCAGCTGCTGACTGTGTACGTGAGGGTGAATGTGTTTAACAATTGTGATTGTCTCACATTGCACTGTGTGCAACGGCTAAGCATGTTTACACATACCAGCTTGATTGAGCCAAATGTAATCTCAAGAAGTGACAGTGTGGTGGTACAAGTCACTCTTTTCTATATGAATATAGAAAATGGTCCATATGACTCATACAAGTTTATTCACAAATCCTTGCCATTTTGAAGCTTGACAGTTCCAGTCCCCATTCATCTCCATCATTTGGAAAAATTTTCTTCAAAACATTCTTTTTGTGTCCACAAAAGAAAACTCATACAGGTTTGTAATGTGAGGGTGAACGTCAGAATTGTCATTTTTGGGTAAATATTACTTTGTGTCTGATATTGGCTAACTGGTAGAGCAACTTACAGAACTCGATATGTTGAAGACCTTCACTGAACCTTAACCTCTCAAAGAAAATCTAATATCTCTTTGGCCTTGTTACTCAGGGTCACTCAGTTCACGGCATCTACAACAAGCAGCAGGTTAATAATTTTCCCCCTCCTCACGCCTGCTTTTTTGGGCCACCTGTCTCCATCCATCTACCACTCTACCTATCTGTCTCGCCCATTTTTCCGACTGTAAATCAATCCATCACAGCATGAAGCTATTTAAAGCAAGTGGCTGCAGCCATTCCTGTTAAAGACAAAAACACATGCATGTAGCAATGTCTCCAACCGAGGGAAATTCCCCCACCCCACCCCCCCAACACATTAAACGACTGCCCAGGCCACATCTTGGAAGCATTGCACCATCTGACCACCGTGTATCTAAGAAGAACTCGAGGAGTCAGGGCTATTTGTCTTGTTGATTTGGCAATAACACAAGGATCTATTCATGGAATGAGTTTTTTCTGTTGCTCTGATGCAAACTCTCCATCTTGACCTTTATGACTGACTTTAGAACTTGCATCACACAGATGTGTGTGAGCCTGTTTGTGTCTCACACTTTTTTAGAAAACAAGGATGGATTTACAACACAAACACTGCACTTCACCCCTACTGACTACAAGATTCATAAACAACTATCAACTTGGCCCTAAATACAAAAAGCACGAGAACCATAACAATACCCTGTGACTGCATGTAGGTGTGCATTACTCACACGTCAGTGAAAAGCACGGGTGAGTCTGTGCGGTGGGACTGCACGTCTTGCATGGCGTTCCACTCGTTAATGAAGTGCTGGTCGGAGGTCACGCGACTCTGATAGTAACTGACCCACGTCAGAAAGAGACTGCCTGGGTAGTAGTTATGACATCGGGCCACTTCGCACACCTTATGCAGAGACTGCAAGGCTGACCTGCAAGTAAGCAAGAGAAAAAGTATGTTAAAGACATATGTAAAAACACTTGAAAAACAGTTTTCTTTGCTATTGGCCAAAAACAGGAGTCACAACCAAGATCTGCTACTTGTTAATTGGTTGCAGGTATTAGGGTAGGGACATTTTATATGATTAAGAGAACTTGATTGGACAAAATGTGTGTAGTGCAACACGAGTTGTTTTGGGTTCTGTTTTTCCAGAAGTTAAAGACAACACTAAATATATATTTGCAAATTGCAAGCATTTAGAAGTATGCCAAAGTTAACACACATGAAACTAAAAGCCAAAAAACTTTGCTTTTGCCTTTATGGGGCCTTTTCTTCAAAGACACTTACCACATGGCCTGCACTGAGACTGGTTTGAAGACATGAACTCTATTAACAGTGGACACACTGAAGCCCCTGTTGTAAAAACAAATGTAATCTTGAAGATACTGCAAAAACTCAGTTTCAAAATTAGGAACTGGTTCATGTGTGCGTTTCATGCCTCACCCATCTCCGTCCAAGTGTATACGCGTATCACTCCACAAGGGTAAGACCAGCCCAGTTGTGCAAGTGCTACAGGAAATGTATCATCACATGTTACAGGCCACACCTTCTAGAGCAGAAGGTATGTATTGTATTTATAAATAAGACCTGTATTAGACCATCAGCAATACTGACCAGTCTGAATTGCTAAAATCCATTCCCAGCACTACACTCTCCTCTGTGTCCTGTCTACCATTGGTGGAGACAATCACCATGTAGCGTGTACGCTGCTGATAAGCACTCTCCAAGCGGACAGCCTGTGAGACAAGAGACAAAGGTCAGCAATCTTCTGACCTGTCAACTGTGGTTGGATTAAGAAGATCTGGATGATTTCAGTTACCAGGCGGATGGTGTCCTCAGGGCGCAGCAGAGTGAACATGATCTGCAGGTGCTGCTGAAGGTCACCTGAAGAGAAACCAGGAGCAACCATAAACCTCATGACATTTGCATACTACAGCTGAGATAGCCAGAGTCACTTTCGCTTCCTCTGAAACAGGGCACATGTTCCTTGTCTGGTCTGGGTTTGTTTAACTTGGGGTTTGTAAATCATGAACAAAAATATTGAACCAGTTGGTTAATAATGATCGAAATTAGTTACTGAACAAGCACATAACAGAACTGTGCTCAACATCCTTACATCCATCTTACATCCTTCATTAACATAATCAATGTCCTTCGGCACATGGACACCCCACTGCATTGCTTTACTGCTTTGTGAGCACATAAACACGTCCATCACATTTTGTAGCTGCAGAATTCAGCGTGCATTACAGAAAGCCTTTCTTGGCACGTTTGATGTGTGTTTTTTGTACCTGTGTGTTTGTTATGCCGCTGTGTGATGCGGGGTGCTGAAGAAGGGGAGGAGCCATTTCCCCGTGGGAGGAAGAGGGCGGCGCCTTTGACGGTCAGGAAGTTTTCGCTGATACTGAGGAAAACAACAGTGAGAGAGAGAGAGAGAGAGCGTGACTGTTAATCCACATATCATACATACCACAATAAAAGCTTGCTAAGTCTAACCCCTACCAAGGTTCATTACAGCCACAAAAATGTAAGCATAAATATTACGTACAATCTAACCACAGCTTCACACAGCTTAATATGCATTTGCATACTAGTGTACACCGTTTTTGGCCGTACACTGTAACTACATAAAGGGGTTTTTGTAGACCTCAACTTTACGCTGTGAACTGAAGTGATGCGCCTCCGACTGCGAATCACCAGGGAGACATTGTTATTGAGCCTCAGCTGGGCAGAGGTCACGGTCAGTCTGATAAACAAAGCTGGGAAACATGTGACCTGTAACAGCTGTCATTTCTAAGCGCTACCTTCATCTCGACACATTCAGGAACAGGCTGTTTTTACCGATCTGAACCACTAGTCACTGTATGTCATGGCACATACTTTGGACTTTCCACATATGACTCCAAAAACCGCCCTCGCTGTAGCTGCTTCTGAGGAATCTGGGTAATTCTGCGGAAATTCAAGACCTCTGTCCACCTCTGCTCTCTGGGCTTTGGTAGAGGAAGCATATATTGCAGAATATGAGGGAATGCGAGAAGTCTGAGGCCGTCACGCCCCGAAAAAGACAAAAAAAAAACAAACATCTGATCTCATTTCCCACATCCCAGTCACCCCCTGACCCAGCTGTTTCCTCTCGCTTTTTCTCCCTCTCATTTGATTCCTTTCTCTCTCACCGTCTCTTTTATAGCTGCCCCTAATATACCTGACAGATGCTTGTGTAGGTTTTACAAATACAAAAGACAGGAGAAGGTTACAGATACAGACAGAAAGTTTAGCGCTAACAGTGTGAGGAAATAAGTGAGAAATTGTTCTTGTCTAAAACTTTAACTGCGCTAACCTTGCTAACAAGCTCAGCCTCGAAAGCCCTCACCTGTCAGCACATGAGAGGATACGAGGAGTGGCCTGCTTCAGGGTTACGACTAATTTTACACTTCTAAAAATAAACAGCAGAGTGAGCAAACGCAGACTGCGGATGGACTTTTACAGTGTTGGAAGCTACTGTACCATCTCGTGTAACCAAACATGACAGCCGGGCGAGCATGCGTTTAGGCTACTTTTTCAATACGTGTATAAAGGAAAGTTTGAGATATTGTGATTTATACGCATAAAACAATTAGCAAAATGCAGTTAAAATGATTTACCGTGCAGTATAGCACGTCATGCAGCAGAACACGTCAACAGTTGACATACTGCATGTCAACTACGCACACACTTATGAAAGGCTGCAATCAATATAAAATGCAGTCTGCTGAATGCCGAGAGCTTTTGCACCACAACTATGTGACATGAATATGACCCAGAGACTGTGCCAGGCTGGTTGCAGCACAAGCAGCATCTGTGTGCGGGGAGCAGTAAGAGGGCACCAGGACCACGCATCGCATTTTCCACCCACTGGCATTTCACAAAGACAGCTATGTAAAAATGTGCATATTAATACTGACTCAGAAAATCCTGATGGGTCAGAGAGATAAAAAAGAGACAGACACCTAGAGAAAAGAGAGAGAAAGAAAGGGGTAGGTCATCTTTTGGCATGTGGCACTGGACAGTACTTGTTAGGGCACAAGCACAATCATCACTATGTAAGGCACCTTTGAGAGCCATGCAACAAGTTCAAAGATGCCTGACCCCCACCCGTCCCTGGCCATATTAGTCAGTCTCTTACTAGGGAAGAGATAAATATAGGCCCAGGCTGAGGGCCTTATGAGTTCAGGCCTGATATTCAGAAAGAGTAAGTGGGAGATGGCATTCTGTCACCTTCTGGATACAAATTAGGTCTCTACTAGTTCTCCTGCTGCTCATACAGATATGTCTAGGTATAAATAGACAAAAACTAAGCAAAAGATGGAAAGGCAGGTCTGGAAAAACTGGAAAGAATGAGGATAATAAAACACAAGGAACTTTTTGACATACAGGCCCAGTTTTTAAAAAGAAACTGGCGAGGCACTATTCTGGTTCCTGCACAATCCTGAGCTCTGATTGGTCCACTTAGGTGACCAATTAAAGTCATGCTGACTACAGTGAGGGAGAGGTGAGATTCGGTTTGAGGGAAAAGCCAGATGTGAAACATTTGTGAATGAGGCCACCAACTCTATACACCATATCAGATAAAACGTGTATATATATATATATATATATATATGCTGTAAGATATAAGATATAATGGACTGTGCCTAAATATTAACGTTTAAATATTAAGCAATACATTGTATTAAGAAGTATTTTGTGGGACTAAATAAGGCTTATGGTTCTTTAAAAAAATCAATTTGGTGTTCATTTTTTTAATAATGAACAGACGGCTGATGCATTTTAAACCGGCAACACTGTTTAAAACGCCGCCAAAAAAAACATGAGATTTGTGCCGTTACTGCTTAAATTTAAAAAATCAATTTAAACCATAAAGTATTTCAATACAGAGCAAATCTACAATGTATTTATGTGTCAATATCTTACAGTGAAAATTCTAACAGGAAGCGATTCCACCAAAGCAATTATGTTTCGTATTTCATCAGAAGTGCCAGCGACTGCCACTGACTTCCTTTTGATAATACAAACTCTTAAGCCTATCAAGTTGGGCATATCCAAGATAAAAAAACACGTGCTGACGTTTACAACAACAGCAGGTACAGCAAACCCGTTTCACCCTGCTAGTTTCAACACAGTACTTCACTTCTTCTTTCCCAGTAAATCATTAAAGCCTGCTGACAAACACAGACCCACTCTTAGTCACTTTGTCTGCCTTTTGATTGCATATACAGAATAAAGGACGTTTGTACATTATTAGATATCAGGTGTTGTTTAAATGTCAAAATTGAAAGCTTAGTCAGACTAAAGGCAGGGCTGCATACTACCATTCTGTGCACTGAAACATAAAGCAATTGACTGGAATTTAAGCCTGACTCTAAAGATTTCACACTCTGCTGGGATGTAAGGCAATTGGATTTGGTACATGCTGTTCTCAGGGGTCTTTGAGACATGAAAAATCAGTGGCTGAAACATGGTGCTTCAACCAAAAAAGAAAACCAGACTGCTTACGCACAAGCAAATTACAATCCAGGTGTGCAGCAAAAAACAGATTCAATTCAATTACTTTTGAGATACACCATACAGACTTTATAAATCTCGCCTGGGGAAATAGATCCAACTTAATGGAAACTTCAATAACTGGAGTTACTGCGTGTAAACTTTAATACACAAATATAGCTGACCTCTCCGTTTAACATTTTCATTCAATTTAACACTAAGCAGTTACAGAAAGATTTTCCGTGAATAACCTTTTGGACTGTTTGTCACACTTATCAAAGTACAAAAGGCAACAACAACAGCATAATATTTATGAAAACTCATAAGGAGTCATAAGCAGAACTTTCATGGTGCTCTAGATGGAGACATTTGATTCAGATGAACCACAAAACAAAGGAAGATGGCATATGTCACGGCTAGGTAAACCCCATTACAATGGCAAAAGTCATTAACAGTGTTTAGCTGACTTTATATGGTATAAGTATCTGGGGTAAAGCGATGATCGACTCATCGGTAAAAATCGTGGACCGGTCGGTGAATCACGTCTCGCTCCTGTCATCCTCCGCAACCCTTTGTGACGTCACAAAAGGCTTGCGAAACTTTCGCGTTTGCCTGCAATGTCTCGCCGTGTATTTACCGTCACCAGCTGCCTGCAGTTCCGCTTTAATAACTTAATCACGTACAAGTTTAAGACTTGACAAAGTTTAACACTTGACAAAGTTTAACACTTAAGTTTAAGTCTGAGCGTTTCAGTATCGTTTCGATGCGGTTTCAAACAACAGACTCATTTCAATTATATGGAGATAATAATAAACGAAGGTACGACGACGTCCTGTCATTAATCGACACCGATAAAGGGTTCATCAAATGCCTTTTCACTTACAGCTGGTTGATCTGGTTTTGAGAAGCGACGGCGTTGTCGGTGAAGTACGGCATGATTTTTGCCCCGCAGCAGGAGCAGAAGCCCCGGGCAGAGGAGCTCTCCGTCACCACCACACTCTCCAGGGTCATGACGGGAACGGAGAACCGGGCGCCGTGGCCGGATATCCTCAACTTCACTCACTCCTTTACATCCATGATGCAAGAAATAAAAAGCAATGAATTGCTCAAACCCGCCTGCGAAATCCGGTCTGATGAAACGCGTTGAAAGTAATAAAGGACAGCGAAGTGCACTTAAAAGACCGCAGTAGTTACACTAATATATGTGATGAAACCATCACAAATCTCTTAAACGGTCAATAAAGAAAAGAAAATGTATTACAGAAGAGTTCAAATGTACATTTGCATGCAGATTTGCTCTCTCCTAACACACGTACTCTGTATGCATTCAGTGCTGAGCGGCGCACTAATGCTTGAACTGAGGAGGAGGAGTCGCGAACATGTGCTCCAGGAAGGGCGCTCCGCCGGGCGCTACGGACGGACGACACTTCGGGCACCGGCGCAACGACACCTCGAACCTGCAGCACACAACATCCTTCAGACCAGACTGTTGTTTTCCATCGGCGGTCTAGGAGATCTATGAATAGCTGAGGTTTCAGAGCAACATCTGAACTATGAATTGAGCAAGTCAGGTTTAGGTCAGCGTAAGTTAAGGCAGCACAATGTGATGTTTACTTTACGTTGCTTTTACTTCACTTAAAAATGTTTTACGTGACATACTGAGAATGGTTCTTAATTGTTCTGAAAGCAATGTCGCAGTGAAAAAAATCTTACTGGTCTTAAAACAGACATATTTATCTTTCGGCAAAATAACACTTATTTCTTCTGAGGCTTAGACATATCATGACAAGTTTGGTGCAGTCAATTCTTATGTTTTTTAAGACCCTCTTGTGGGTTGTAAGTGTTGTAATCAAAGGCCTTGGGCAATTGAGAAGTGGCTTCTCAGAGTGGAGGGACACCGACTAAATGACTTGTTATAAACAGGTGAAAATCCCTCTCTTTCAGTCTCCAATCTTATGTAAGTGAGCACACAAAACAGAACAATTCCTTTGTTGTAACAAAGAGTGGGAAAGACATATAACAGCAGGTTTTAAAACATAAATTACGTCATATAGACCCATAATAATAATTACATAATAGGTTTTGATACTTAAATCACAACCAGTGGAGAAGAGAACACAAGGCAGCATTTTCACTTATTTACACCATTTATAGGTATTTGCCATCCTTATTTATTTGGAAGTAACCATCCTTCCTATGCAAAATCCAAGCATATGATTTGGCTAGCAACCAACATTGGCTGACAGAAAGGAACTACACGCTTAAAATAGATCAATAATGACATTTAAAAAACGATAAACAGTATTTCCTTCTTGACATGCTAGCAGTAAAAGATATTTTCCTGCATGCCACATATATGTATCTGTATGCGATGACCTGATTCAAATCTTTGCAGAAATAAAGTGACATGCTCTACATTTAAACATTGTACTTTGTGACTTTTTATTTGCGGAACTAATGTATTAACACAACTATGCACCTGAATGTTATGTTTTTGATGGAAATGCTATTTTTGTGCACAGCCAACAGATTGTCACGACAACGGCCGAAGGCAAAGTTTATGGCAGCTGCACCTGTGCAGGGCAGAGGAAACACCCATCTGCTATTTTGTCCAGTACAAGTAACAAGTACAACCGGATTCCACTGAAGTAATCAGATTTGTTTTTGTTTACCAGCAGCATTTAAAATTTTTAAAACATATTTCAGTATAGATTAAAGGAACTCTGTCACGTTCAAACAAGCTACAGCAACCTCTACAGTGTTTGCACACCTTAAATAAATAGTGCTATTTCTCCAAGATATTTCTCATCATCTTTAAAGAATTAAAAGAATTAGGTCACCCAAAAATTGAAGAGTTAAATCAGTGATCATGACAGAATTTCATTTTGGGATAAACTATCCCTTTAAAACAAGATGAGAAAGCACACACTGCATTTGCTCTCAAGCCTTAATAAGTTTACTTCAGAAAGACCTTTGCCTGATGACTTAACAAAGCTAGTTGACAATTCTGCCACAGTTAGGTGACGGACATGATGTCGGGGTCTGGTGGTAAAGCATCGGTAAGTGTGGTTAACCTTATGTGAGACTATGTGAGACAGCGAGGATTTAACCTAGTGAGATACTGGTGCATTGTTCACATAAACCTATAGAAACTGCTTGTTTAGAGTTTGCTCTACATAGCTGTCATTTTCTGCATACTCGGCTAACAATTTTAAGTTGTAAGAACGTTTCCCTAACATTTCCATTAAGTAAGCAATTTTTATTATTAAGCAGCAATTTTTAAAACATTCCACTAACAACTTAAGAATACGTTTTTTGAGATATATATATATATATATATAAAGTATATATATATATATATATATATATATATATATATATATATATATATATATATATATATATATATAAAGTTCTACTAACATTACTAAAAGAACGCAACTGGTAACTTAGAAAACTTCAAGAGAGCCTTTAGAGTACATTAGCCAACATTCTGAGTGTCCCATTTTTAGCTATGTGTTTTTAATTTACACATTTTCATTTGAATCTGGAAGGACAGATCTGCTACACATGTGGGTGTATGATGTAGGTCCTGTTTTCTCTACTTCAAACTGACTGCATTACAAAATGAAGGTGTCAATATGTTCCAATACATCACATGCTGCGTCTTAATCTACTCATCTTCCTGACACTGCACAACATCTGAAGCCTTATCAAAAACAACCTCCAGCCAGTTAGCACACACAAGGTTGTGAAAGCTACTTTGTGTCTATATCGGAGTTTTTCCCATTAAGACCTTTTGACTTTCTCGGCTGGTAATCTGAGCTGTTGCTGTTGTCATGTCATGTTTACCAAAACGTTAGTCCTTGTTGTGCAATGGACTGCCATCTTGCATGCAATGTCCTGGAAAAGGTCACTACTGCTTCCAAGATTTTGGATGCCCCTCCTGATTACCCCCATTTTATGACCGCACTGTTCTTAAAGGCCAGCTGTTTCCTATACTCAAAGCTGGGAATGTGTCTGATAGCAATTCTTTACTACATCATTAAAGTTAGCCAAATGGGAATTTTTTGTGTTTGACAGGGATGGGCAGTATGATAACAATCTTATACTGCAGTGTGAATTATGGCTGTTTGAAATTTAACTCCAGACTGTTTTATATATTACATAACCATAGAGTAACGTCTATGTTTTTGATAAATTTGGGACAGACGGGTCACATAACAGGTGATAAAACTAAATAAGACAAAATAAGAGAAACTCAGGTGTGAATCAGCTTGCTTAGCTTGATTCGCCAAGCCCTTCGAGAAACCGTCCGCTAACCTAATCACGCTCACACACACACATTTTATTGTGTGGTCCAGAAGAACCTGCTCAGCCACCCCACTGTGCACAGGACATTATAATTTTATGCTGGATCTATTTTTCTCATTCTGTTTTCTGGTGCCTGTATTTCCTGCTCTCTGTCTTAACCGCCCCCATCTCCAGCTCCAAGACTAATTTGAGCTGTTGGAATGAGGCCAGTGCATAAACCACATGCATTGCATGCGAGCTACGAACTAATAGTCTCATAAAAAACACAATAAATGCACTGCAGGCCTGCTATGGCTTAATAGTCCTTTAAAAACGCAATAAATGCAAACAATGATGATGACAGTGCCAGCTGACAGACAGATTCTGAATCTCTTCAGCAGCTGCAGGTTTTCTGGTAACTTCTTTGGTCTGTGGAGGTCTAACTGGATCAGATTCATTTCAGTTTTGTCTTAACCCTCTTGGCATTCATTAACTACTGGTTTCTCCAAGTACATTGAGTTTTACAAGCATGTTTCTTGCATTCTGAATCCATTTAAAATTGCCTTTGAAATACAGCCCATATTATACATTAACTCCGACTCATTTTCTCAAAAGCCTCAAAAGTGCCACGCATAACTGAGACAAATAAGATAAATTTACAAGTGTTAGACGACAATCTTGTAATTAGGCAGCACACCAAAACAGCATTTGCACATTATATAGCATTATTGCGAGTACTGTATATCCTCTGCACCCCTCGAAACCTTAAGTTAGTACGTGGCCGTGCATGGCCAGATACTCATTTAATTTAGGCTGATGTTACATAATCCAGGGTCAGGTTGTTGCATCAGGGTTGTGGAGGAGGGAGGGTGACTATGGGAAAAGTCAAATGAAAACACACAACACACTCGGCGATAGGACAGGATCTCAAAGAAATGACATCACAGTCGCCATAGGATTACCTAACATGCCCTGTAATTGAAGCCATGTGTGCCGCAGCATTCGGAGCACCAACTTCTGGGGTGCCTTGTAAGCGTGGCCTGAGGGTTTTACTTTTTGTCTTGGATACTGCAAAAACAAAAGCCTGATGTCATGCAAGACCCTCCGAGATGGTTCCAACTCCGGCGGCAGGAAGCCAAATGCTGTTGCATAACTAATCTTAAATACTGATCAGTCACCCAGCCGTGATTCTTAGGATTAATATTAGATCACAGTCTAAACTCTTTCCAGATCGTGCAAATAAAATCTGTCAGCTATGTGCTGCAGGACCTTATTCACATTTTCTGTTCTGATTTTTGGGAGCGTCTGCAGATATGAGTGAGATAACCAATTCTGCTCCAATCTGTTGCTCTTACACAGAGCATGTTCATGGCGGAGACAGTGAGATGGAATCCAAAACGAAGACAAAACAAACAAGCCTGATGTCACAATCAGATGCAACAAACAGATAATCATGTAAATACTGTACTGGCCAGTATTATAAGTATTAGCTTGCATGGTAACGCACACAAGGTACTCCTGGGTTATTTATGGAAAAAGGTTTAATTCTTTCCAGTTTAACTTACATAAACGATAATATGAAACTTATATTAAACTAATATCCACTTTTTGGTTCCTCTTTTAAGATGAATTGTGACGTCCTCTAAAACCATAGCTGACAAAGGCTTCTGCTCTAAATTGGTTTCATGTCTTCCCTTTATCTGGCCAAGATAAACAGGTCAAACTAGGCAGTTCTAAGTTTGAAACAAGGAAATTTAATACAACACAAACTGTGGGAGAGATCAGACCCTCCCAGTCATGTGCTGTTCTGAACGCTCCCTCTGGTGGTTGAGATGCTGCATAACACAAAAAATTAAAACCCAATACTTTCCTTAAAACCAAGTTTAAAAGCAATGGGCAATGTAAAATCAGGTGAAAGTGTGGTGAGATTACATGCAGTTTTGCAGAAATACCTCTTGGGCTGAGAGCGCCTATCATCTTCAGCACTGCCCTCCTCCTGCACAACGAGAGAGGAGAGGAGAAAAAGAGAGAGAGAGAGAGAGAGAGAAAGAGAGAGAGAGAGAAAGAAAGAGAGAGAGAAAGAAAGAGAGAGAAGGATAAGCCTGTCATTCAGGGAAACTTAACATTCAGATCATGGGTTTGGTTTTCAGGACACACAACCTGGTAAACTGTAATATACTGAACACATTGTCACTTGAGATAAAAGTCTGCCAAATACATAATTGTAAAACTACACTTTTGAGATAATTTAATCTCAAAATTTTTATAATCCTGTGCATCTACAGATTAAGAAACAAGACATGATTACAATACAGATTAACCTAATTGCAAAAACAACTGACATGGGCAGAGGCCATCATAAAGACGAGGGCGGACGCTTTATACACATCATTAGTCAATAAACTAGACAAGGATGTTTAATCAAAACACCTTCTCCATCTGCAACCTCATTATGGAGAGGATCTTCTGTCTGCTTGCTAATGATGTGTCAGGTCTGCTTATCTTGAGAATTGCAGGCAGCTCATATAGGCATGTTTCCTTTTGATCATTATCTTTCAGAAGTAAACTTTCTCACTCATATTTTCTAGCTAAATTCTTAGACAAATATCCAGAGACAGCCACTAAAATTTACAATGAGATGTGGGCTTCCTCTGCTCACAAAGGCCTGGATTGTTTAATTCATTGCTGCCTGTCTCATCTGATTACTGAGCCCTGGATAGGTAGTCAGGCAATATTAAATACGACCTGGACTACAATTATTATATTCTTTAGGCAAAAATGCTGTGTCTACAAAAAGTGTACACGCTGCACAAACGCCAGCACTGCATTAATATAGACTCAGGAACTCATGCAACAAAGTATATTGCTTTTCTTAATTTGAGACTACTTGTGCAGTACCATCGTAACATCTCACAATTTGTTTAAAAGTATTTGAGAAACTGGCTAATTTGCTAACCAAATGCTATCTTTCAGCATTTCATCTCATGGCAACCAGTGCCAGCCTGGCATACTACTACAGCTCTGGAGAAGTTCACTGAGGACGTCTCAGGAAAACCTTGAGACATCTCACAAGATGACTCACATGAGCTTCAATGGGGTCACATGATGAGCAGCTTTAAAGAGGGAAAAATTAGCTAATTTTACTCATGTAACCAGAGTTCAGCAGCAGTTTTTACAAGGCCTGGTGAGCTAACCTAGATATTAAAGCACATTTAGGAGGTCTGATCTGTCTATCCTAAGGTAAATAAACTTAATTTGGGACTCATGCTGGTAAAAGAACAATCAGACGTTTCTATTGCATCAATCATGTTCAACCTATTACATGTATGTTAGTGTAACAAACTTGACTGAATTTAATATGAGGTTTGACAATCAGCTGGCTGCCTTAGTTAGGCCTTAAACATGTTCAGAATAATTTAATACGCAAAACAACAGCATATGAATTTATATGCAAAGATTTTCCAGATGACCTACTACATTTGCACCACAGTGCATAATGGAAGAAATACTGTATCCCGCAATGCACTCAATGTGACCTTCCATTCCCAATGTGACAAATTACTCAATCAGCAATCAATCAAAATCTAATTTACAATTTAAAACAGACGCTTTATTTCCAAAATTATAAACTTTGCAGCACTGGCACAATATGCAACAGTGCTGAAAATTAAAAAGTTATATTGATTATATTGTGCAGCATGCCAAACACTAGTATTCCATTTCCAACAGAGGCTGAGACAAAGAATAAAAAACATTAACCCACATCTGAGATCAAGCACCAAGATTCTCACCCAAACATGAATCCACACTGAATAGGACAGTTAAGGTGACAGAAGCAGGCCGCAGGGCTAAAATATTGAAATTTTATGCCATGGACTGCGTCTTACTGTCACTGAGAATTAGCCCCTGTGCCCTATGAGACATGACGAGACATGACAAAACATGACATGGACTTCACAGAACTAACCTACTTTTCATACACCATCTCCTCCTGTCAGCATCAACTGTATTCAGATGAACAGTGACTAAAGACCATTTTGGAAATCTTGAGTATTAACATCTTTATTTTGACTTATTATTTAATGAGCCAAACTTTAAGTCACTGTTACCCAAACACACTCAAACACAAAATGGAAATTCAGTACCGCTGTTTAATGTGTACTGAATTTAAATGTCTGATGTTTCACTTACTATTTGAAAAACTGTAATATTCAGTATATACTGCAGCTTTCAGTAAGTAGTATCTTGAATTCTCTTCCAAGTCTATATTTCTGTATATTTTCTATACATTTCTGTATTTCATATTCAATATTGTCTCTCATTTATGATAATTCAATGTGAATAAGACTGTTTATGCACAACACAGACCCACATTGTGATGCACCCAGAAAAATAAGGAAGTGGTGTAAAACCACAGGGCTTGCCTACATTAATAAAACTGCAAACTGATCCTGGAACTGCAGATACAAACACATAATACAAGCAATGCACGTATTTGCTGATGAAGAGAAAACTATCCGGTTGCTCAAGTTGTAACCAAGACAACTGGGGCAATGCATCCGTGTTTACATTGTGTCGGTAACAAAACATTTGCTTTGTAAGTTTAAATAAGAACATTTCCTAGACTGATATTTACAATTATAATCTTTATAACTCAAACTCAACCGGAAACTGCAGTCCAGTATATGAAGGGTTTAGCTCACCGGTCCCTGTACATGTACTGAGGGTTAGCAGCTAGCTAGCATGCCAACTAACACAACCATCTCTTTAAACTCCTTATTCTACACACATTTTCCTGCAGTGTCGTTTTAGGGATGAACATAACAGTCGTAAATGTCCAGCATGACATTGTAGACATTTTAACAGGACGGCTAGTTTAGATAAATCGCATGTCGGTCGCTGATAAGCTCGGTGCGGGTCTACGCATGCGCAGACACGACGAAACCCCCGAATCTGCTCGGAAATGCATACAATCAATTTAATAACTACAAACAAACTGTGGAGTAAAAACTAAACTTACCGACACACATGGGCTGGAGGTTGTACTGGGGGTTGGCGACCGCTGTACGGTGATCAGCGCCATTAAAGTGTAGAAATAGACGTAAGATACGACGGCGGCTAAACTCACATTATTCTGCGCGGCGGCTCGGAGGGAGACGCGCAATCGGCTTCTCTTGTTCGCTCTGCGCATGCGCGGTGGGCCAGCTGTCAAACCACGAACAGTAACTTAATAAAGGGCTGAGGCTTGATACTTGGACTCGTATGGTTATGTTATTGAGCTGCCTCTCATGTCTTTTAAATGGCTATAGCGTCATGGATGCACATTTTATACCTGCCAGCTGAAAACACGTGCAAATGTTCACAATGTATCCATTAAAATATAATATATATACTATATTAATATATATAATAATGTTTTCCATCTTTCATACCAGAATGTTTTAAAATGCAACCCTGGTGTTAACCCTGGTGTTATTTGTCTGCCACTCTAAAACACTGAAAAGCATGATACCTTTATAATAATAAAACATCTTTCTGTAAACCTTCAGCGTCTTAAGTCATACTTGATGACCTCATCATTATGGGAGCTGTGTTCAAGGAGACAGTACACCATCCCCGCCCACAATGACTGATGCTAAGGTCATGTTTCAATGGGAGAAGTAATCTCTCCCTAACTACCCTCATTAACACAAGGAACCTGTTCCCCACAGTCACAACAAACGCCAGTTTAAGATGCCTGACAACACACAGAATAAACAATCGAGGGTTTGGGTAGCACACATTTGTGTTGCTGAATAAAGAGAAAGTTGTTTTAACCTTTCACAGTCTCTGAGGCCAAACACAAAGCCTGACAATTACACATATAAAGCATAAAAATACATCCCCTGTTATTGACTTTGGATAATTAAGTTTGACAGTTGAAATGCGCACAGACTATAAGCAAAGGACACAGAAAAGTTTAACCATTTTAAGTGTGATTTGTGCAAATAATAAAGGGTTGCCATATATGCTACTTCAAAACAAAGAATGTTAAACATAGATAGCAATAACAACATGTTAAAAATAAAGATGACAATAATAACAATACTGAAACCATACTCAACTAATATTAATTTTGCATTTGCTGTTTTTGTTCTTCCATAAACCAGTAAGTGCTGCAGAGAATACTAAATACAAGAGCACATAAATATATAAAATAAGGTCAAACCCAGGGACTTTCAGACAATGTTTGTAAATTGTGTCATTTTTAGAAACCCTGCTTGAAATGGGCAGAGCATTCGACAGACAGATCAAGCTGGCGGATGTATCCTTTCACCTGTGTGTCATGTGACTGCATATGTACAGAGAGGAGGTTGTAAACGCAATGCTTTATCAGAGCCTAAACAGGAGATCTCGTCTAAAGCTGATCGTGTAATTTACAGCCTTATTTATCCCACTATGAAATATCTAGACAAATACACACCAATTACATTTGCTCAGCAATATTAGCATACATTGTGGGAGTAAAATAATATGTAACTGTCAGCTACAGATCACTGAGAAGCACATCCCATTGCACCCCGCCGCCTTCTTTCTCTGGTAGATGTAATATCAGTACGCTGGTGTTTCAAACGACCTGCAGGAAACCACAGCCCACAATCAATGTAGATTCAGTGTAGTCTGCCAGAGAGAAGCAGCCATTCTGAAATTTAAAGCACATTGATTTTACATGAAGATAACAGAAGGGATTGTGTGTGTGTGTGTGTGTGTGTGGGGTTGACAGTGATTGATGGTTTAATCTCACAAATATATTACTTGCAGTGGTTGAAAGCTTTATTGATTGTTTAACACACTATTGCAGATCTTTTAAACTCTACATGTCTACATGGAAATGGTGAGCTATTGTTCCCGACTCTTTTCTTCTTCAGGGTCAAACAAGGATTTGCTTTGAGTTCCCAGCTAACCATTGTAGGTTGTAAGAACATTTCCCTAGTTTTTCCATTAAGTTTAGATGTTCAGACGTTTTATTAATGTTATTGCTTGGTTATAACAACGTTATTCAAACATCTTTTAAATAATGTAATGTTTTTAAAGCATTCCACCATCCACTTAATAACGTTTTCGATATATAACATTAAAAAAAGGTTCTACTAACGTTACTGCAAGAATATTTTTGATAACGTTTGATAATGTTTAGAGAATGTTAGCCAACATTCTGAGAATGTTCCCTGTTAGCTGGGTTGTTTTACATTTTACATTCTGTTATCACACACTTGCTGCTCTCTGCATCTGTCAGCGATCGTATCTCTGTCTTGCCATGCGTGGATTAGCATGGAGAGCAGGAAGATAAGATTGAGATTAGGGGACACAGGCTATCAGGGTTTAGACAGACAGACAACAGGACCCAAAGCAGCCGTGGCTTTTTAATTAAAGCTGGGAAGGACTTGGCTCAGTGACACTGAAAGGAGGTGGGGGGGTGGTGATGGGGTAAGAGAAATCTCTCCTTGGGGATCTGCAGAATTATAAGGCTCTTTCAGGCAGGCAAAATATATTAAATAATAAAAAATGAAGCTCAAATAAATTACTCCATACGGAGCTTTACCACTTTCCCAAAATGACTTGGGAGCTGTCTAAAGTCATTTTCTAAATGTCTAAAGCTGGCACCTGCCTTATTTTTTTATGACATCAGTTCTCCTAGTGTTAAATCCTGTATAATCTCATCTGAGACCTGAGATCTCATCCATGACGGAATTACATGTAACAAAGTGTAACAATAACCATGCAATTAAAAGAATGATAAATAATAACAGTGAATATCTTAAAATCAACGAGTACTACATTCATTAACAAATTAAAGAGCAAAAACACTTACATACTTTAATAGCTCAGATTCAGTATATATTATACAGCCACAGGCTCTCATCTTTTCCTACAGCGCACTAGTCCATCTAGTGGCTATTTATGGAATTACTATTACAATTCCTGTGATCAAAAGACACAATTGCTGGGAAGGTTTTTAAGTTGTGTCCCCATTTATTGCTCTATATATGCAAAAATAGGGAAACAGTGGCTATACACTTCTTTGCACAGCATCTTTGTATATAATTATATTAAATATATTCTGTCAAAAATATAATTCAAAACATTATACATTAGGATGTGTGCTACCCCCGAGAAGGCATGAGAAGCAAAGCGGGGTTTTAAAGATTTACAGGAGAAAAGTAATGTATAATATTGTATTTTTGGACAATAATTTTTTGGCATGCATTGAATCATAAACAAGATATACCAGCAAGCATATTCTGCTTTATAAGCAGAGTTGATCTGTGTGGCCTTCTGCTAAATAAGACATCTAAGACAGTGACATTCAAATGATGGCTTATTTAGCTCAAACCAACATATTATATCACCATGACAGAAAATACAAATCAAATGTAGTTTGATCAAATGTTCAGTTTCAAATGGGAAAAAAATTGCATATGGAAATCTATATTAGGGACATACTGATTTAATTATAGTGACTAACAGTTATATAATAACACTGATGGGCTAGACTGTGATCAGGGCAATTACTTTTGGGGTGAAACTTACATTTCTACAACTAATTTTCCTATCTAAAAGATCTAACACATTTTGTTAATGCTACACTTGATCTTACAACTTGTGATGCAACACACAGAGCCACGTTGGTCATATTTTCTCAGTATGCAAACGAAAAACAGGAGAATCAAAGGGATAATCAGACAGGAAGAGCTTTCTTTCAAGGAATAAAACTGCACAATGAAGCCTTTAAACAGTCACGAAATCCTGTTTTCGGTGAGGGAGAGATGCTCCTCACTTCGGCTTCTTCTGAGGCATCGTGCCGCAGCGCCCGGAGGAGCGTAAACAACCACCGCAAGAAGCAAAACCAGCACGACGATCAGCAAACTCACCCCCACCGTCAGACCTGTAGAAACATTTAAAACACGACTATAAAAGCATTAAAAAAAGTTAAAAGATACTTAAAAGTGAGCAGGCATGCATACTGAAGGGAATGCTATAGGGAAAACGAGACTTCAGGAGTGTTTGGGCGGCGAGGTGATCGTAATTGTGATCGCGATCGTCCCTCACAATGTTTCAGATGTTTTAGACTTTGTATAAAAGTTTTCTTTACCCATCTGTTGATGCCCGATGAAACTTTCCATGATTTTCCATGCAGCGAATTCCACGAACTTCCCAGAACAGAGTTCAGTTCCTGCTGTCGGTCGTCACATGATAAATGTCATGAGAGGATGGCTTTGGATTTGACTAAATGATCAAGGGCCTATAATCGCAGTATTTTCAGATGTTAATGTATTTGCCTTTTTACTTATTTTTTAATGTTACGGTGATTTCTGAACACATTCACATTTGTTATTATTACACGCTATTATTATTATTTTCCGCAGCCGATAGGTGGCACTGCTGCGCGCTTGCGTCCTTTTCGTCCACAATTATTGAGTTGTATTGACAATGTATTGGCCTGGAGAAAGAAATCCGAAAGAAAAGGCAAGAAGTCCAGTATATTAATTATTCATTATGTTCATATTTAACGTTTGGTTTTATCAATATCAATTTGTTTTACCTGCTTATGCTGTGCAGTAAGTAGTATTGGTCCAAGACTAAAATGCTCCTATGCAAAATAATAAATAATGCTTTAAAATAACTAAAAGTAAAGCTTTGAAAACAATTGACTTCACCACACATACAAAATGTGACCATGTTTAAATGATTTCTAACGATTTCATCAAATTGTTTCATTAAGTTAGATCATTTATTGAGAAATTACATTTTGATATCATATTAAAAACTATTTTACTTTCACTTTAGACGAATCTTGGCAAATCTTCTTTGACGTCCACCAGATGGCGCTTCTTCACAGAAAATCACAATGCAACAGTCGTAAAAGCCCTAAAAAATGCCTACAAATACACTATAATGACAAATACAGTCATATAACCAAATGTTGTTTTAATCACTAATACTCTAATTTATTCTCCTAGTTAACCTGGCATGCTTGTCAGGTTAAGTCTCAATAACTAAATAGATTGTTTTGCAATCCAGAAATGAATACCGCCATCTTTACTCTTTCACTGGCGTGTCAATAGATATCAGTCTATAAAAAAGGTGTGAAAGTTACATTGGGGGGAAGTTTTGAGCCCTATGAAAACTGTTATACTGACAGTGTATTGAGAGCGGAGGGGTAAAGGAGATGGAAGGGTGTGTGTGTATTTGTCGAGATAAGGAGGCATTCTATGTGCACAAAATGAGTTCATTAGGCGGTGGGCTGCAATGAAGAGACCCAGTTGCTTTTGATAAAGGGGCTGCAACTGGGAGGAATGAAAGGTTTCATTTCCTGTCTTCGCAAGGCAACATATCGCCCAGATCAGAAAGTGGAAGGGCAAAGCTACGGAGGCTGGGTGATAGACAGGAAGAGCGGAGAAATTCAAACAGCACGTAGTGAAGAAAACAAAGCAGAGCCAATGGACTTATGCACGATCTGTTAACAGATGGGCTTCAGTCATAAGGCATAATGCAAATGCACCATGAAAAATAAAGTACACCAAAAGTCAACATCACGTCTGATTGATACAGTAGTAATGAGTTACGATCGGCCAACCTCATGTTTGATTTAGCTAGGTTGCGTTCATTTTCAGCTGAGTACATAGAGATGTATGTTCCGACATTATCTCTGTTTCTAATTTTCTCTGTTTCTATGTTTCTCCAAAAAATGTGTTGTTTAGTCATCACACCTTTATTGCCTCTTAAAAACATGCAATAACTGCCTGAACCTTTAATGAGTTATATAATGTATCCCATTAAATATTCCCCTTCAACTTTAGCTTTCATATTCTGCCAACCGGTGACCTTTAAGGTCACTAAAACACGAAATCCAATGGGAATGCTGCCTGTTTTGAACTCTGAAATGAAAATCAGTTCCATAACCCTCCTCTGATATAACACGTCTGACATTTGTTATTTGTAATGTGGGTGTTTTCACTGGCCCTTCACTGAATGAAAAAACATTTTGCTTCAGATATTACACTGAACATGAAGGAAGAATTAACACAGTATTTAAATATTTATTTGAACAAAAATATCAGAATGTCCTTAAATTTAAACACTGAAATGTTGTTTGTGTTATATTTATTACAAAGCTGCAATCCGTACCTTTTTTTGCCTAAAATAAACAAAAATCAGTTGAGCAAGTACAAAACAGATCAGTATTCAAAACAGATTCCTTACCGAGATTCACAGTAAGTTTATAAAAATGTTTTATAATTTGTCAGGTTGGATTTCATGGCAAATGTCAGTTTGGCTTCATTTGACTTTAACATACTGTACATAAAGAAAAGTAAAAGCAAAGAAAAGTAAACTGCAATGTTTATGTTTTAAACATAGATGACGATAGAGAAGCAAAAGTTACGGATTGCAGCTTTTAATATAAATATCTTTATATTTGTTACACATTGTGGTCAGCACAATGTTTATCCTCATTGCAAATGAGCCTGTATTTCATGTAACTATATTTACATAGTAGTTTTGTTTAGTTGTTTTAGTTATTTTGTTCATAGTTTCTGTCATGACCAGTCAGTGTTGGTGTTTTATTTGGCTACATTCAACCAAATAACAGATGAACTTCATCAAAGAATTATGCAGGTTTTTTGGACATACAGCCTTGACACCAGCAATGTAAGGGCAGTCGTGGCTTAATGGTTAGAGAGCCTGAATTGTAAACCAAAGGTTGCAGGTTCAATTCAGTTGGCAGGAAATGACTGATGTACCCTTGAGCAAGGCACCATTATCCCAGTGGCTTCCTGGGCCCTGTGGTGATTGCTGTATACTATTCTGTGTGTGTGTGCTACTCAGTGGATGGGTTAAATGCAGAGGTCACATTTCAAGTATGGGTTACCATACATTGACAAATACATCACTTGGGTCCATTTTTGGCTCTTGCTCCACAACTGAAACCTGTGTAAAGGAGGTGGACAGCAGTTCTAATATTCTGAGCTAATATCTGTGTGAAAGTAACAGGCTTATAAAAAAGACACAGAGCAAAACAGTCAAATATAGAAAGGAGAAAAATAATAATAGACGAGCAGATAAAGAGATGGTGTGATTGTGCACAGAGAACGAGAGAGAGAGAGAGAAAGAGAGAGAGAGAGAGAGAGAGAGAGAGAAGATGTGACAGGGTGTGTAATATAGATTCTTCCATCTGATTAAACTGACTGGTTCTCCTCCCCAGAAGAGCAGGGGTTCATAGGAAATTGTTTTTTGTTTTTTTTCATTCTAGACTTTGTTTTTGCTTGAGAATTATACCAAGTATGGGCTTTGTCCAAACAGGCTTTTGGTGAGGTGGTATATCTCAATTAGAGTAACATACTGAGTAACAGGATCTTTGTTGCGGTTCACATCATGTGAAAGCGGTAACTCAACTCATGTGTATCTGAGTTAAGTTTGAGTGAGCGCTGAACACTGTTTGTTCAGTCTCTGGAGTCTGAGGCCCGGGCTTCACATACAATGTATAGATTAGACCTCGATGACAGAGACTCAACATTACTGCTTGTCACATAGCTCTTTTTGCACGCACCCAAATCAGAGACGCATGTGACTCTCGGTGGAAACAGTAAAATTTAAATAATAATGAGTTCTTGCCTGGTACGATTAAAGTTTATCAATGTAATTAATCCATCAGGAATTATATAATCATTTACAAACTGTTGCTTTCAGCGTAAAATATATCTCAAATCAGACATGCAACCCAGAATGTAATTTACAAGCTATTGTAATGAAAAGGCATTTGTCATTGCCATCTTCTAGGGAAGAATTAATATTTCTGTATATATGCAATGTGCATGTATGTAAAATCTAACTCAAGCATCACTCATTATGCAACATTTTTAAGTTGAATTTTTTTTAAAAATAGGAAGTTCTTGATATTTTTAATGCATGATGTATTGATGATGCACGATATTCAAAATAAATGTGTCAATTGCTGATGGGCTAAGGTGAAGTCTCATGCTGCATTTTTTCCTGTAGTACACTAGGTAGGAAGTCTCTCTAGGGAAAGACAGGAGAAATGAGAAGCTCTGACTCCTCTGAGTCAGTGTGTGTGTGTATGTGTATGCAACCTGTTCCTTAGAAAAAGTAGTTCTCACATCAGTGAACAAGACTTAATTCATCTATGCCCAGCCCCACCTGATAAGAGCCCTTTAGGGAGGAGAGTTGAACAAATGGGTTTTTTAAAGATGGGATAAAGTGAATACACATGATTCAGCTCAAGGAAGAGATAGCGGCGATTCAGCTGTAATCAAATTTAGTTTTGAAATTCTATTTTGTGGTCTGTCATAATTGTCATGTAGCATTATTTATGATTTATGTGTAAAAGACACCCACACATGAACACACATTAATAATACATATATGTTTATTTAATATCTCTAATAATTCATATATGACTTTGTCCTATATATGTTTTCTCTTAACAGTCTTGGAGACATACATAGATCATAGTTAGACTTTATAAAGAACAATAGATTTTCAATACTTTGATAGACAGAATAATAAATTCTGTTAAGAAAGAGGGAAAGATCAGCACTGGACGGAGTCTCTTTCACACACACACGCACATACAGACACACATACATACACACACACACGGATGCACAATACAGACTCGTGTCTACAGCATGCACACACACTGACAGAACCGATCATGAACGCACGGCTCACAAACGGCAGTTCAACAGACAAATCGACGTTCTAACAGTTGCAAACTCAACAAATTCAGCAAGTAAGTACAGAACGCCGGACCACGAGACTCACAAAATACACATACACATACCTAGATGTCCACTCTCTTGAAAAAATAACAGATTGAGGGTTAAAGCGTTCGTAACAAGCACAGTATTTGGTTTCTGCTACGTTGTGTAACACACAAAAGAAGTAAAAACACAAGTTCAGGGCTGTAACCATCATAGACAAGTGCAGGACACTCCATTCCCCGATATACAGATCAGTGGCCAATAAATGTAGATTTTTCAATGAGCAATTTTTCAACGTTTTACATTCGGTCCCCTTAATCCTGAATATTTGGTTACATCCTTGTAAATGCTACAGGTGTACAAAGAGGTCCAGTTGTAAATAATGAAAAAGCATGATGTAAATTAAATGCTACAAATGTGGCACAAATAAATACATGTTGTTTACCTATAACAGTTAGATCACTCCTGCCAAACGCAGACTAAACTTAATAAACGTTACGTATGGGGAATAGTGGTCACACACACACCTGTTCATTCTCACAAACACACCTGTGCAAAACACAAACACATCTCAACGACCAAAAGTCTAACGATTTGGGCTCTTGCTCCTCTCGTAAAAATATTTCTCTCACTTTGTTGCATTCCTTTGCCCCTTCCACATCTGCAGCAAAAAATAAATCAATTATTTCAAACACATTCTTATAAATGACACAAAGTAATATGACAATAAAGCCATAATCAGTGATGCATTCAGGTCCAAAAAAGTTATACTTTCAAATTCCTGTAATAACAATAAAGATGACAAATGATTTTTGGCTCTATATAAGAGTGTGTAAAATATACCAGAAATTGGTCACAAATATAAAATGATAATGTAATAATATTTATGAATCTGGAGCACTAGGTACTTTTTAATAAACAAATTAGTGTAAAAACAATCTATAAAGTTTATATCTATATAAAATAAATTGAACCATTTCTCTGTGTGTTCCCATTTTTAACCCAAACATCGCGGAACAGGTATACATATAGACATAAATTCATGCCATAGTCATCAATATATTGGTTATGGTCTAAGACTGACACAGAACGGACAAAACCACAAGCTCAGTCGTCTCAAAAACTTGCCACAGCAAAGCCACTGCAATCAGTAACTTATATGAGCAAAGGTCACATTAAACTAATGGCATGAATCAAAACAAAACAATTTCTGTATTCAGAGGCCTGGCCCCACCATAACACAGTACTCAGACTCCTCTGGGATGAGGTGTGAAATGAGGTCAGCTGGGGCCCTTGCAGGGGCCACGGGGTCCCCTGCAGTTGTGCTACATGTCCAGCAGAGGGCGAAATGTCTTCGGGGTCACACGGCATTGGTGATGACAATTGTGTCTCTGTGAGGGCCGCTGGTCCCCGGGGGCTCGGGAGTGATGCTCTTTAGCAGACGCTGTGAGAGCAAACGGTAACATATTTGGAAAGGTACATTTAGTACAGGTTTGTAAAGGTGGTAATGTACTAGATATAAGATAAGCTGTGACATCACGTTAAAACAACATATTCATCAAATAATAACCCTGCTCCACCGTGTCTTTCTACACCTGGAAAACAGAGCTCACACTCACCCTGTGACTAACATACACATATTAGTTTTTCATTTACAGGTTTTCATGTCTTATTCATTTACAGGTCTTCATGTCATTGTTTTGTGTACTGTACAAACTGTATATTCTATCCCCCTACACTAACCCCACCCCTAACCTCACAGAAAACTTTCTGCTATTTTAGATTTTCAAAAATACATAATTCTGTTTGACGTATTCAAAATTTACTGGTATTACTATACTTGTGGGAACCAGAAAAACTTTATTTACTATAATTTTATAGTGGTTTTACAAATGAGGTCCCCAAAAGGAGGTTTTTCTCAGATTTGTCTGGTTTTGCTGACTTTGGGTACACATTTTTCCCCAATAAATGGTTAAGTAACCACTCCCCCCCCACACACACACACACAAACACACACACAAACACACACATACGTCACTACAAGGTCGTAGCCATTTTATTGACTGACAGCCATGTGGTTTGACAACCTTTGATGTCTGTCATCCCGCCGCAAGCAGAGAGAGTTCACAACGTGACCAGGCTCATGTATCACAGTCTGTGTATGTGTAATTATGTTTGTGCTGGTGTAATGCGTCATTCATGTACCCGTCTCGCTTATTAAACCTGTTAAGATACAGTGACAGAAGCGTACAGATGAGTTTTTTAAGATCACCTGCTTGAAGGTCCCTTTGGTGGTGATCAGATGGTAGACCATATAAGAAGGCACACAGATGAAGGAAGACACCCCAATACAGTAGCCCAGAACTGTTGTCCAGAATGGGTACAGATAGCCAAACAGTCTCACCTCAGGTGGGAATGCCAGGAAACTCCCAATAATAAACTTAAGGCATTAAACAAAGATAAATTATTACATTTGCATTTTATGCAGTTGGCAGATGCTTTTATCCAAAGTGACTTACAGTGCATTTAAGATATACATTCTACACCTTTGTACCTCTTATGCAATGCGCATCCAGGGGTTTATGTTATGACAATTACCACGTCGGAGGAACTGCATTTACATTTCTGTGCATTTGTACCCGAACTTTCTGTTTGTTTGAATTAAAGTGTGTAGAGCGAATGTGAATGCGTTTGCCAGACTGACCAACAGGAAGCAGGGACAGATGGCGACCCAGCAGACCCTCCAGAACAAACCAGGGGAAAAGCCAATCATCAGCTGCACGTCATTGCAGAAACGCGTCGTCCCTGCATGTGTTTTGCAACACGCTTAGTGCACATTGAACAACTGAAGCACATTATCAGATTTAGTGAGTTTTTCTTTATAAGCATGTTATAAACTTATTCACATACATGATAAACTGCTGGGAGTTATGGGTAACTTTAGAGTGGTAAGTGACCTGCAGCAGTGGTTTTCAGGTGGTGGACCACAAAATTGATTCCAGTTTACAGCCTGCATCTTGATATAAGTTGTAAATAAACTATATCTTGAAATCACTGCCAGGCTGTTTTGTTTATCTAAAAGTATGCACCATCCAAAAGAAACAATATAAATGATATATGCCAGAAGGTTCAGTGCTAATGAAGAAAATGTTTCTGTTGAAGTCTGCGGAATTTTGAGATGCTTAATAACAAAATTCCTTAGGGAATAGTAACCGAAAATTTGTGAGACATATCGAAACCCGTAGAGTAATGATCTCGGGCAGCGCTCCAGATCTTCTGGTTTCAGGCCAAATCTACCAAATCTAGAGAATCCTTTCAGACTTTTTGTTGTAAAACGTCTCAACCCGAAATATTGATTAACAAATTTAGATTAACGGTATACGAACTTTGTCAATCACACGTCAATAAAGTTTTTTCAATGATTTATCTATGATGCGATACATACCATAGAACCAGGAAACAGCAATGACTTCCAGGAAGACAACAGTGATAACTGCAGGGCCCGTAGCATACTCCTCAAATAGTTTAACCACAAAAGCCCCTCCCTAGAAACACATTACCTCACTGTTAAAAGCAACACAGTGTAAGCACTTAAACCGCAATATTTTGGAAAACGGAATGTTATTTTGGTGAAATTCCAAGTTTGATCTCTAAACATTGTTTAAGGCCATTATGGCTGACTCGAGTTTCTTGAGTACAGATTGCTCTTAACTGGTTTTGTTTAACTTGGTACTAAGAGGAAAACCTTTAAAATAAAACAGGCTTATTTTTAGAGGTACTGATAGACTTACGTAGGTGAGAGTGGATAGGGCGCCCAAGTAACAGACACACACCAGACCCAGCACGAACCATTCCCTCCTCCTGGCCAACAGGTGGGGAAACTCGTCCAACATGGCTGTAATTACCCCTTCCAAACCTGCAAACTGCAGTCCACAAAAGCACACAAGTGAGGCTGGGGATAACAAAAAAGTAGGTCAAGGATCTATTAAACCAGCCACTAACCACTAACGCAGTGGCTTTGGGCATTATAACAAAACAAAAGTAGGCCACATATGAACCCCTGATTATGTCATTAGCAGAACATAATAAGTCATTCCTAGCATGCCTTCATTCTGCGTGATCGCCATAGGAACGGATGCGAGTGGACTGAAAGAAGGCTACACTTCATACTGAAGACTGCTGAGGGGTTAACAAAGCACAGACACTACAGAGCTAATGTAATGAAGCACTGCTGACAACACATCATGCTATATTCAGAGCTGATAAGCTGGGAAAACAAAAGCACAAAACAACTCCAAAGAATTCATTAAGAGAGAAGAATGCACTGACTGCTATTTAAAGAAAGACAGACAGAGAGACAGACATACAGAGAGAGATAGACAGACAGAGAGACAGACAGAGAGAAAGACACAGACAGACAGACAGAGAGAGAGAAAGAAATAAAGACAGAGAGACAGACAGAGAGACAGACAGACAGAGAGACAGACACAGACAGAGAGACAGACAGAGAGAGAGACAGACAGAAAGACAGAAAGAAAGAAAGAAAGAAAGAAGAAAGAAAGAAAGAAAGAAAGAAAGAAAAAAAGACACAGACAGACAAACAGACATAAAGAAAGTCAAACAGACAATAAGAAGACAGACAGACAAAAAGAAAGAAAAAGGAAATGAAAGAAAAAGAAAAAAGGCAAACGAAAGAAAGAGAAACTCACCGTGCTGTCCAGTCCCAGCATAATTATCATGAGGAAGAATATTATGGCAAAGAATGTGGCAGCAGGCATGTTTGCAATGGCCTCAGCATAGATGATGAACAGCAGACTGGGCCCTGAGAACAGATGCATCCAATCAGCTCAGGTAAATCGAACGTCATTTCAGTGTATAAACAGTTACGTCACACTGAACGGCTTCTCCAGAACATTCACATCCAGTGGATTAAATAATCATTCAAAAACTTAATTAAGCACTCCATTTAAAACTCACTGTTTAATTAGGCACTCAATTATAAAGTATTGCACATACATGTATTGCAATTATGAAATGTGCTGCTCACCAGCATCCTTAGCTACAGCCTCCACACCCTGCTGACGCATCTCAGCCATGTAACCCAGCACAGTGAAGATCACGAAACCTGACAGGAAACTGGTCAAACAGTTCACCGAGCTCGTGACCAGTGCATCTCTGAAACAGAAAGAGGTCAGTAAAAAGCGTGAATGAAAAGATGCTGATAACAAGCTAAGGTTGCTAGGGTGGTTGCTAAGGAGTTGCTAAGTGGTTACTAGGGTGTTCTGGAGGGTTGCTTTCTGCCTCAAGAGCCCACTCCCAAATCTCAGCAAAATTTTATCACACTTCACAAATACTTCTGTTTCTACTGCAGCGCATTTATATATCTACAGGTTTAAAATAAGGAAACTTCAAACCTGCATAGCAATGCATGCAAAAGATGAAAAATGATGAAGCGGTTATAAAGATCATGTTTGAATTTACAGCCAGTGATAACCGAACCTCAGAGAAAGTAATATAACAGAGTTATAAACGTGAGCCAGGTGTACTTGTAGCAGTTGTTATGAAAAGGATTGTAGCTGGCAAAGGCCAGGAGAACACCAAAGCCTGGACCCAGAGAGAAGAAGATCTGCGCAGCTGCATCCAACCAAACCTGAAAAAACACAGATGGGAGTGATATGAGATGTGAAGGTTTTCATTCGAGCATATCATCACACAGTTCCAGGTAAAGTTCATTCATTCAGTGAAAGATCGCTTCCTGACAGATGCAGAAGTCTTTGAGATGCTTTATAGAGAGAAAACAGCAACAGCAAACCTCAAAACATAAAAGCGTTGTGCAATATCTGAGTACTCAGCATGCTTGTGTTGTTTTTCCACTAACTGTAGTGCTGAGAAGTTTGCTCCAGTCAGGTTTCAGGTAGTAAACAACTCCCCTCCAGGCTCCAGGTAGGGTGGCCCCTCTTATTAACAGGATTATCAACACCAGGTAAGGAAAGGTAGCTGTTACCCATACCACCTGCAAGAGAGAGCAAGGATGGATTATGCCAGCTAACATTTTTAGATTGCAAGAACATTCTTGGAACATCCAGTTTTTTAGATGTTTTATTGACATTATTGCTTGGATATAAGAACATTATTCAAACATTTTTAAATTGTTTAATGTTTTTAAAATGTTCCACTAACAATTTAGGAATTTTGATATATATGTTATATAACATTAAAAAATACGGTCTATTAACGTTACTGCAAGTACACTTTTTGAATAACTTCAAGAGAATGTTCAGAACATTCAGACAACGTTAGCAACGTTCTGAGAACATTCCCTGTTAGCTGGGATGGTCCTTCAGTGCCCCAGCTTCTTTGGAGGCCCTTTGTACTGGTAATTTTTGCAACTGAACAAACAAATTAGAAAATAAAAGTGCATCTATACATTGCACAGTTGCTATTTTAACTCTCTACATTTTAAATTTATTTCGTAGTCATTTTACTGCAGTACCTTTATTGTACACATTCAAATACTCTTTTGTCTGTAAACCAAGTTTGCATTTGCAGTGCTTAAGTTTTGGGTGTCAGGCCACTGTGGACCTCACAGCTTGAGGCCCCTGACAGAGGTCCAAAGGCCCCACTTGCTTGTTGCACCCTGCTGTTTATCTGACCTTGCCTGAGGTCTTGACACCCTTCCAGATGCTGAAATAGACAATGGTGAAGATGAAGAGCAGACAGAGGGCCAGCTGCCAGCTCACCCAGCCCAGCTGATGAAGACCAGGGGACAGATGTACCTGCAACACCTGCCGTCTACGCAAGTGAGAGAGAGAGAGAGGTCAGATGAAATAAACATAAAGGTACCAAAAGCAACAATGACAGAACTGAGGACCTGTTGATACTGATACTGGAAGAAAAGTATTACACTAGTTAAAGAAAGTAGTAAAATACAGGTACTATGTAAGATAAAGTGCAGGGTAAAAAGTCAGATGAAGAAATAAACAATTAAGTGGAAAACAGGAAATTCTAGCACCACATACAACAAGTGAGGTCAATCAACTGAATAAATCCTTAAATTCTCTCCTAAAGCAACAAATTCTCTCCTAAAGCAACAAATTCTCTCTTAAAGCAACAAATTCTCTCTTAAAGCAACACACACACAAAACATCAGTTTTCAAGTCTTAATCTTTCTCTTTATCTTGTTTTCTCTCAGTCCCTTTCAGCCTGCCCTTATT
This sequence comes from Chromobotia macracanthus, assembly GCA_036877525.1. Taxonomy (NCBI): domain Eukaryota; kingdom Metazoa; phylum Chordata; class Actinopteri; order Cypriniformes; family Botiidae; genus Chromobotia; species Chromobotia macracanthus. Next base: position 4,916,936 of record JAZGTH010000075.1, on the reverse strand, counting down.
TCGGGCTCTGGGCCCTTACACACACTTACATGCACTTACACATAGAACTCCTCAGCAGGAGAGATGGAGTTGTTGGTCCAGGAGACGTTTAGGTCTGTTGACAGGTAGCGGGTACAGTTGGGTGTGTTCCACCAGTTGTTGCAGGTGGTCCAGGGCAGCGTGGAGCGGAAGGAGGACAGGAGGTAGTAGAGAGCCCAGGCCATTATAGTGTTATAGTAGAAGGCGATGTACAATGCAATGATGCAGATGGCGAAGCCGATACCTGCAGAGGAACATGAAAAACCCAGTTAGGCAAACAGTCAACTCGTTTTGCAAATGTCTCGCCTTGCTCTGTTGCAAGCATTTTGAACTTCGAAGAAAATACAGTGGATGGCATTTAGGACAAAGTTCTATTTACATACAATCAAGTTTTCTAAGCACTTGCCATTTCAGGAGGTAAATGTGACAATTTCCATAACAGAGTCCCATTTGTACTGGTCATCACCAAACAGATTGAGGTTAGAAGTTTAGCAGAAGGTCAGGGGAATCGTACTATCAGTCAACCCTTAACCTGAGTCCTTCGTCTCAGAAGTCTGAGCTCTGTGAAGCAGACTTACCTTTGAAGATGGGGCAGATGTGTTTCCAAATGGAGATACAACCACTGCGGTGAAACTGGCCTAGTGCCAGCTCCATGTAGAACAGAGGCACTCCACCAAACACGGCCATCAACAGGTACGGCAGAAGAAAAGCCCCTGAAGAGAACCGGATTTAGACAGGAAGTTAAATCCCGACTTGAACTTCACGCTTGCATCGGTTTAAACACATTCTAAAACCACAGTATGAATCTTCAGGCCATGCATGGAGCTATTATACATATAAAATCACTCAAAAGACGCTAAAGTACACAGAAAAGCTCCTGTTCAGACAAGCCCCCATCCTTGATTAAAGCTTTATAAGTGAGCTTTTGATGCGAAAACTGAGATGGCTGTTGATTGAGCAGCAGTGAGGCAGATTATTAAACAATACGAGAAAGACTGACGCCCACCCATGCTAGCCACAATTAATGGTGTTGGTTGTAGCATGTGCCCCTCTCTCTCCTTCTTCTATCTTTCATGCACTCCCCTTGCATGGTGAAACAGGAAATTACAAAGATTTTATTACTTCAAATTCAAAAGGAGACTAAAGCCTGTTTGTACTGACGGAGCGAGCTGTGTCGCACAAAGAACGCAGACAACAGCAGAATTCTCTATTGTATATTTGTTCTTTTAAAGCAAACAGTACATAGTTGATCTTGTCTCAACGAAGGAAATCTTTCTATTAATGGGACTCAACACAATGTTTGTTTAACTTCGTCTATCTCCAGCTCGCCTAGACCGCAGCACACTTGTAAGATCATGCCATCTGTTGCAATGTTTCCTGCATGTTTAGAAGCACCATTGCGACTATAACCATTCTGATCTCCATCCTGTAACCTTACCCCCTCCGTTTTGGTAGCAGATGTACGGAAAGCGCCACACATTGCCCAGGTCCACTGCATACCCAATGACAGACAGCAGGAAGTCCATCTTTTTGCTCCAGGTCTCCCTCGGTGGATCCAGACTGGTCTGCTGGACCACCAGAGTCCTGAACGTCCCGGTTGTGCTGCCCCTTTCCATCCCTGCACCCGCACCTTCCCGGGGGCTTTGTGGAGATGTGCTGGGGTAACCGTTGGAGACCTGCCCTGGCCCTGATCCTGACTTTGGCTCCTTCTCCATGACGCTGTCCGCGACCAGCCTCCCATTTTCTCGTGATTCCTGCTCCTTCTCCTGCTCTCCTTCATCATCTCCATTCATCATCACTGGTTGTTTCATCTCCATGGTGAGGACTGCTGTTAGGGCTGAGACGGTGGTCCTCTTACACTGCCTGATATCGCGCCCATGAGGGGACTGAGAGCCTGGAGAAGAGCGGTTTGGTGTGGAACAGAGCAGGCTGGGATGGAGAAAGCAAGGAGAGCGTAACCGCTCCTTAACCGGTATGTTTTAACAAGCTCTAGTGGAGAAACAAAGAGAAACTGCTCAGGCCCACCTGCAAAATAAAAAGACGGGATTTTACAAGGCGCTGGGGGATGTTGACATGGTTTTAACACTGTTCTTTTGTCATTCTTCTTAAGAAATGACGCATCAACTGGTTGGAAGAACATCAGCAGGAGATATCTGCTGATGACTAATTAGTTTGGGGTCAACATGAGGCTGAAGTTGTTAAAAGCTGCTTAGTGAACTCCATACATGCCGCACCAACATTAAACCGCAAGAAGCTGCCAAGACACACTTATTTATTTTCATTTTCCTTTACATTACTGTTACTGTAATTACACGACTGACACAGATTTATTTCATCATAAGGAATACCCTAAAGCCAACATTTCCCTTAATAAGTGACAGGTCATAACAGGAGATGTTATATACATTTAAACAAAATAAATGTAGGCGTACATTTGTTTTTAACCGTGCAACATGCATGAGTTAAATAATACCAAACCATCCTTGAGGAAACATTTGCTGTATTTTGAAATGTTTCTATACATGTTAATGGTAATAAATGGGCTATTTTAAACATGTTCATGAAACCATTTAAGACAAGTTTGACAGGAATAACATACTAGTACTAGTTTTTGATGCAGTTTTAATAAGGATGATAACAGATTAAACCGATCAATTAAACAACAGGACTGATTTTTATTGCACTTTTTTGTAAAAGTAGAGAAAAGTAGTTCACTATTCAGAAACTACTTCACATTCGGCTGTTTTTTTCTGTAAAAGCTGGTTTTAATGAATAGTTGGAGATGAAGGAGATGAAGGAGGTGAAGGAGGTGGGCACATCAGCCAGTCTAGATATTAACTAACTGCCTCATCACAACATCATCATCTTAATCACGTTAACAATAATGGAAAGAGGAAAACTAGATTTTCCTCTCTCATGCATTTTCTTGGATAATGACATACAGCTAATGCATTCGTCAGGGGAGCAACCTTTTCCAAAAATGTTTATTATTTACTCCGGGGTAAATCATTTGTTCCTCTAAAACACATTGTGGGGAAAAATACAATACCATTAATCGTTTTATGATAGCCACGGAGAAGGTGGAAAGCGTTTCGCACTGCTGAGAAAAGACAAGAAAGTCAATGAAACGCACACGCACGTCCTGCATGGCAAGTCGTCAATGCAATTAATTTCTACGTATAAATTGCATCAAATCTCAGACCACGTAGAGGAAAACCTACTTTTTATACGGAATAGTGAAAAACGTTTCTGTTCAGTTGCAGTTTCTTTATTGTAAAGAATAAAAAAGTTCACACTGCATCTAGTTTTGCGTCTTTCTCGTCTAATCGCGACAAATCAGGAAAACGTCGCATTTCATTTGCAGTGAGATGGTTTCCAGTTCATTATGTCTGCAAAGCTTTGGTGAACTGTCTGATTAGTTTATTGACTGTTTCTTACACACACTAAATCGAGCCACAAACTCTCTCTCACACACATCTTGACTTTTTTTTGTCTATAGTCAAAGATAACAGGGAAGTCAAGATAAGTACAGCTCTGTTATGTACGGAGTTTGCTCTGTTACCAAGAGCTCCAGCCAGGTCTGTGTGTACAATAACCAATTTTCCTCAAATCATTATTATTAGACGTGATATACACATAAATATCAAGTGCAATACAATGAATTCACTATGAACAGTGCATGATAGTCAGCAGATGCTGAAATAAAACACTATAAAACTTTTGCACCATCATAGCATCATCACACCAGTTTAAATAAGTTGCCACAAAGTATTGCTTTAAAACTTTAAATTCACAACTGCAGAAGTAACCAGCAGAAACTAACATGCACCAGAAGTCCTTTAAATGCAACCCAAAGATTTGGAGTAAGTTTGATAACACTGTAATTATGACAATGAATCAACATGAAACTGTCGACTTACTACAGAATTAAAGGAGGACACAGAGAAACTTTGTTACGCGTGCAGGCGTGTTCAGACAGACACAAGCAGTGACTTGTCACCTGTAAATTGCTCCATTAACACAAACACAGTCACAAACATCATGCGCAGTGCGAGCTTACCGTGCTGCAGTGGAGCAGTTCTGTGGGGGTCTGTGTTAGGGTGGGGACCAACACCGTCCCTGAGAGCGGGTGTTCAAGACACACCTCCCTCACACTTGCTCTCTCTCTCTTATTCCCTCTCTCACTCAAGTCTTTCTCTTCTTTTGGTCTACTTTACCCAACCAAAACTTCCTCACACAGATGTTCAGTTGTTTAGTAAGTCAGGTTTATGAAAACAGGTTTGGCTGATATGATTACTTTCCTCTCTGGTCCTGTTGATACACATTGAATCTACTTATATCACCTGTTACTCATAATTATAAGGGTTGCATGCTGTAGATGTCTCAAAAGTCTTTGCGCCGTCTCAAAAGTAGTTGTGACCCTAAAGCATTTCAGGTGTAGCCACATACAATAGTACTCACTGGTTTCATTTCTTCCTCTGGCACACGGCCGTTCATGCAAAATCAGAGACATGATTGGAGAATTTCAGTACTTGTCGCATCCATTCGCACTGCATTTATTTGTGTCAGTGGAGGCCTGACCCACATTCTCAAAATCCCACTAAGATATTCTACTTACCCATCACATCTCAAATTAACATCAGGATTAGGAGACACTGGCTATTAGTTTAAAACAAGTGCTGATGCCTTTACATGAGTCACATATGAACAGAATGTTTTTAAGTCCACGAGCAACAGTACAGTGTACTCCAGCGTGATGTTGTGCACATATAACTGCATGCAAACAGTGATCTGGGTAAATTGTTGAAAGGCCTTTACATCATTTTATTTCCATGGCAAAAGAGTGAAATACACACACAGCTGCAAACTAACTAAACAAGATTTGAGTGATACATCTGAGCTGTCTATGTAATTTCCACGTGGATATTTAGATTGTACATAAGTGTAACATCTACACAAAAAAGTTTTAAAAAGTCAAATATATCTGAATCAACAGGAAAATGTTCATTTATAAACTTCTTGTTCTTCTAATTATCTGAGGTCAGTAGTAAGGCAGCTAAGATTGGTGTTTGGTAACTGGAAATTAAACATCAAAACATTATGACACAGCAGACTGAGAATTAAAGACTCAGTCGTCTGGACGTATTTTACTGTAATCAGCAATAATCTAACACACAAACACACACACATAATCACGTGTAATGTTAACTGATTTGGCATTTGGGACACAGACAAAAAAGCAGGTTACAGGAAATGCAGTATTATTATTACTATTATTGAAGATGCATGGCTAACAAAGGTAGTATGGTAATCTTGTTGTATATACCCTAGAGAGGGTGCTCTATGCAGGGGTGTAGACTAGAATAACATCCAACAATCACCCCCCCCACACACACACACACCAACGTAATGATACAAAAATTAATACACATATGTTTACAAAAATTCACTATAAAATGTATACAACTTATATAGAAAGTTGCTTATTGTATCATGAATGTCATCAGTAAATGCAAATTACAATTTTTATCCTTTCCAAAGCCTGAAGACAGGTATGTTTGGATAATGGCCTAATAAATAAGTCTTAAGACAAAATGCTGCCTCAAATATCATTAAATTAGATAACAAAGTGCAACCCTACACAACCAGGTCCAAACAAATGATTTAACCAACTGGACCCAAAGCAATATTTTCACCTCACAGATTGAGGTGTAGTAAAGTTGTATAATACAAAACTGAACTGTATGTCATATTTATAACAGGGGGCCGGGAGAGTGACAGATGGTTTAATCTGTCCAACTGGCATCTCCTGCAGTTTTACATTGAAAACTCTCTCTTCTACCTTTTCAACTCTCTTTAACTTGCTTCTTTAACTGTGTTTTCTGCTTTTATGTGTATTTTCTCTTCTTTCTGTTGCGATTTCTTGAGAAGTTTGTTCTATGGACATATGCTGAGACAGCGCCCTCTGCAGAGAAGCGAAGAACTGCAGCCAAATTATCTTATTGGTGTTTAAACCTTAACAAATACTACCACAGTATTTATCAGCATGTATTCGACCATAACCCTAAATGACCTGGAAATTATTATTACACAATTTAAACTTCCCAAATAGATCACAATGCACATTTAACTACAGCGCATTAAAGCAGAATAGATTTACACAGTGAAAATGGAGAGATGGAGAAAGGTGAGACGTACCTTACAGATATCCAGATGAGTTCTGTAGTTCATGTTTAAACAATCAAGGTGTTTGCAGCATCCCTCCAGGGCCCATGGTGGGAGGGGAAACACACAGAGCGTTTTCCACTTTTTAAATACAAGCACATAAACCATTAGGCACACACAAATACGGCACCAAAAACATTGAAGGCCAGTGGCATGCAGTCCTTCTCGCTCATCTGAAATTCTGATCAAATATTTTCTCACAGACGTCTGCAAGAGGCTGTCCCACTGATTACCTTGTTTTTCTCTAAGACGTCTGCGTGTATTTTAAACATAGACGTAATAGGTGCTACAAACCTGTTTTAAATCCCAGCAGACAAACACACACGGGCAGTCGAGACATTGTCGTTGTTGGTTCTCCTTCAGATAGATGCTCACAACAGTTGTTCTTCAATACACCCTCACTTTAAATTAAAAACTTTAAATATTCACTCTCTTCCGCCAGACAAACAGTCACAGTTACAGTACGGAGAGCAACAAGACTTTCCAATCTGTCTGAGCTAGTAGGTTAATCCGCAACAAGTCTAATGAACTGAGAGGCATGACTGGGAAGTAGGGGGGGGGGTCTAAACTAGGTGAAACAGATTTTTACAGAGGAAAAAGAAGCTTAAGTTTTGCACTTTTTTTAGACCTAATAAGTGGCGGATGTAAAGAAGAGGGACACAATCATTACAGTAAATGTTCAGTCAAGGTCTCTGTCCCATTCTGACCCTGGACAAAACACCAAACAGCAGAAGAGTTCTTGGAATCATGTTTTGTTCAAATGAGGACTCGGTGGTTCAATGGAACGGCCAACAAAAAGGTACTGTTCCTCAGAGTCCTTTAAAATCTCCATCCAAATACTTTATTCTCATGTGGGGCCCTGGTATTTTCTATGACCCAAGGCCCTTCAAAGTTCAATGAGACACTATGTCTTTTTGAGGCTATGGAGAAACTACAGTGTTGAATCCATGTAAAATAATCTGATAATATCATTTTATAAAAGCGCTGGAGGTGGCTCAGGGTGAGTCTTAAAGAGACAGTCTGCCATTTGAAGGCACGCAAACTGACATGGAGAAACAAATGAGAACATTTGCTGGCAAAGATCTATAATTATCGGCTAGGTGACGCAATCTAGTCAACAGCCAAAAAACTACAGGTTATTAGACCGAACAGACCTTCAAACTGTTTGATTATGAACAGACCTTCTCCATTTTTACTGTGTTGAAAGAGAAAAAAATCCAGAATGGTTTTTAAAATCAGGGAGAAAATGGTCAGACCGCACAACATGTGTGTATATGCTGCTTAAGTTTAGAATAGTTTGTTTTTGTGTATGCTTTCTCCTGGATAAGCACGGCTATATAGATGTAATTAAGGAGAATTAACGCCTGTTAATTAGATTTACCACAGAAGTCAGCTTAATTTAACTTATCTTTGTTCAAGTTCAGTTATAAATTGATCTTTTCTCTCCCTTAAAACCAGTTAAAGGTTCTACTTAAATTCTTGCTATTTAACACAAGCACACAAAACCTGCTTTGAAATGACTTTACACATACAGTCCAGTGATAATAAAAAAGCAGCAAAAAAACTTTATTTTTAAACCTAGAACAGGCTTTTGGGGGGTGATGATGGGAGGGGTAAAACCAGTTGGGGCGGAGTCAATGAAAAACAGACTGAGATTTGATTGGTTCTGCCACCAATTGGCTTCCATGGCTATGCAAGGGCTCCCATGGGGTCCCAGGCCGGCAGGACAATGGGGTCCTGCTGCATGACCTCCAGGACTTCGGGAGCGAGGAAACTCTTATCCACAACCACCTCGTACACGTACTCAGAGAACCACTCATCTGTCATGATCAGATATCCTGCAGGAAGAGAGAGAGAGAGGCAGAGATGAGGCTCGGACAAGATAAACAGTTAAAATGAGAGATGAGCGAGGAAGAGATATTGGAACGGAGAGGTGGAACACAATCGTGTCGCTGTGGGGGTTTCATTTGCTGTGCAGAAGCTCTTTCGAGACCTCGTCTATTCATTATCTACACCAAACACATTCACTACTGTTGGCCTAATGGCAGCTACATGTATACAGGACTTGAAAAGATCCTGTCGCCTTATAAGATACTTTGTTCTGGCTCACATTACAAAGGTACGGCCGGACTAGATTTTAAACGTGAAATTAAGTGACTTGGTTCCCTAAATGGCTTCAGGCAACAAGACATGGTCATCATGTCTCATCATGGGCTTTTGTTTTTAAGAATAATAAATAATAATACATTTGAAATTCTAATTGAAAACTAACTCCAACAGCATGGCAGCTCGCTCGGTTTTGTAACCGCTCATATCGACTAATTAAACCTGTGATTAAGTAATGTATAAAGTGTGAAAGTCTAACCCTAAGACTAAACCGGTTATTTCCGGTTTAGTGCCAGGCTTGTGAGACGGGATTGTTCGTCACACAATGAAAGCCGATTAGTTGTGAGTAAAACTTAAACAGCAAACAGTGTTAAGAGCTGCCAAATCTGATGTTAAACTAGGTTGTGCTATTAACAGAGGCTTTCTGAATCCCCTCTCCCTCATCAGTACTGCATGTTCTCTATTATTCCACAGGGTGGGAACGAGCCTCACCCCCGTCTAAAATCAGATGTCTGTTCTCACCTCTTTACCTCCACCTCTCATTACAATAAATATCACACTTACAAAAACACATTACTGTGAATTTTAACATGACATCTTATTAAGAGCGTCCAACACAGCATCCTGAAACAACTCGCATTCCTCTCCTATTCGCTCTCTGTGTTAAATTATTAGACTTGACATCAGCAGAGTTTCGCCCTGCTAAAAGCAGGAAGTAGATGATGATAAGGCTAATTGTAGCAAATGATTAAATTAAAGATTAAAACAACCTTGGCCTCAGCAAAAAGCATTGTTTCTAAAAACCAAACAACTTTTGAATAAACTTTTAAGATTGTAAAATTCAATATTAAATGTAGAGTAGGCCATTCCTGGGAGGCTAGCATTAGCAAGCTAGTTTTGAAAACATGATTCCACCCTCCGTTCAGAGCGCTCTCTAAAGCCACACTTCCTCCAACACATGTATGCATACATAGTTTGACAGACAAGTATAGGACCGCCTATCACTGCATTTGGACCGAATGCAATGATTGGACGAACATTTTATGGTCCTATGCCTTCCACAGAACATATATATTTATATAAATATATTTAGACCACTTTACTTGCAAGTAAAGAGTGACAGTGATTGCTATCAAGATGTGAAGACAACTTCAACCAGCATAAAAGAAGTATTTAAAATATTTCTGGAAAAAATCTACCGTGTCTTTAAGACAGATACATATCTACATCAGTTTTGCTCGTTAAGGAGCTACACAGTCTTATCAGATAACATTGCGTGTTATGTTTACATGTAACCGTGACTTTATATTGGCTGAAACACTTTGAGGTTGAAAGTGGGAGATTTCAACCTGGGTATTCCTGCCTATGACTTGGTCTGGAAAGCAGCGTAAGACCCGTCAGCCAGGCCAACGAGCAGAGAAAACAGTCAGTGAAACAGAGCAGAACGCACAAGAACAAATAAAACAACTGCTGCCATGCTGGATATTTGGTTTTCCTCCTCAGTACCTCAATTCAATTCAGATGTGAGTGTGAATCAAATGGGAATCATCCTCCCTTGGCAGTGGACTTTTAATGAGGCAAAACTCCGAAACAAACGGTTCTAAATTTGAAGAACGTCTTGATTTCTGCTACAAAACATCACAAATATTTACACAGCTACAAAACCTGAAAGCCTAGAAGATCCTTTGTTTGAGTTCATAATAAAAATCATCCAATCCTGGGGGGCAAAACCGTCTGAGAGCATATTTACGCCTCTATTCATTTTGACAGTCCTAGAATTTTACAAGCAACAGCGGCCACCAGTTAACTGTTTACGGCATTACAAATGTTCTGTCAAAATCAGTTACACAATTACCCCTGCGGACTCTGGTTCAAGAAACAATATCTAAGGAAGCAAAACTAGGCAGGAATAATCAATCTTCGAGGGCTGAAGCATTTATTCTTCCAAGAAACTTCAACCCAGCATATCTCATTACTGTCTAATCTCCAGGGGAAACAACTGTTATGACCAATCTGAGAGCCATTAACCCGTCCGACCTTAAGAACACATTTTTCCCTGCACTGGAAAATCTGCTCTCCCCTCCTCTGGCTGTCAGACAAGTATTGCTAACAAGCCACAAAAAAGCACGGATTCCTATGCAAGCTGTCAGTTTTGATCATTACATACAGCAGTGATTAAATGTGATTAGTAATTTACATACATAAATTACTCTGTCATACAGCTTCTGTTTTCAGATTATAGGTAAAAAACCCTGTAAATTAGCTGCACAACACTGAAGTGCAAAATCTAAATTCCAACATTTTCTGTAGGATGTCTGTGTGATGCTTGACCCCGAGTATCTGTGGTGTTCTGATTCCTTCTTATCATCCACCAAGCGGAAATCATACCAATTTCTTAGAAAAGTATTTTACACGCACACAAAGAAATGACATGCTTCAACTTCAAAGCAAACTCTGAACTTATTATACACACGAACGAAGCAATCTGCCTCAATACCTTCATCTGCTAAGGAATGCAGATCTAAGAAAGTCAAAAGAAGGCACACATAGACCCATTACTTATGTTACGTTTGCATGCTTTGTAGGACTTTTCCCTAGACATAATAACTTTTATATTTTTAACTGTATATTCTATGCCCTCTACTCTCATAGAAACCTTTTGGCATTTTTACATTTTCAAATAAGCATCATGTAATATGTTTAATTATTCATCTTTTCTCTTGGGGACCGTCGGCTAGTCCCCACAATGTAGGTGTGTGTGACTTTCACCATCATTTTGGGGACATTTGTTCCCCACAATGGTAGAAAAACAAGAACACACACACATACACACTCACAAACAGACAGACACAAACTTTCTCTCTTCAGGCAGCCAAAGCTAATTAAACAGCCCCTCAATGTAACGTCTGTTTTAAATAAGACAGTGGGTATGGACAGCTGTGAGCGAATCTACAGATGTGCCCGTCTGATTAGCAAAAACAGAATGTCTGCTTTAAACCTTTGAATTTGGAGGGGCCCAGCTCAGAGCCCGTGCTAAATCAAATATCCGACTCAGTTTTCTCAGACAAAAGTTAATTATGAAGTCACCGGAGAGGAGGCCCCAGAGGTAATCCTTCTACAAATTGAATAATTCGATGTGAAAAGCCAAATATCTGTGAACTATAAAGTGTGTGAGAGAGACAGACCTGTGGAGACCTCTCACCTTTATTCCCACGGTCGTCTCCCCACGAGTTCTCCACACGCCACTTCTCGTAGCATCCCTCCTTTCCATTCTGAGGAACAGATTCAGAGGTGATAAGAAAAAAACTAAAGATTATTAAAAAAACCCACTTTTTTTTTAAACACTAGTTTTGCTTTTCACGAATACAGTTTGAGCAGTGTTTCCTCAAACCCCAAGCACAGGGTTGCTATGAAGTTAATAAGATGTTCTGAGTGATTGTTTATGTGTTGCTATGGAGTTACTAGGGTGTTTCGGGTACTTGCTAGGGTGTTGCCAGGTGTTTCTGGCTCAAATCAAAAGCTATCTTTATGATATGCCGGTCCTTACTGTTGTTTTGGTTCTTTTTTAATTTAAGTCTTTGGGATCTTTAAAAATACATAATAATGAAATGTGAGTTAAAGGAAACCAAACAAGGATGTGGTCACTTATGGGCAGAAATGGACAGTAATCTCAAAATAATCGGCCAGCAATTAAAACAGGATGGATGTCCACAAGAGAGTTAAAAAACTCTAAATGTGAGAGCAGTTAATGAACACACAGGTTCATGATCCACGAGGTCATAGCACTGGTCATTACATCTGTTGAATATTGAACTTCCTGTACTGTCTGGCGCTCAGCATGTGTTGTGTTTACTCTACCTTGTCAGTAACGGCAGTCAGGATCATGGCATGTGTCATCAGAGAGTCTCCGTAAATCAGTCTTTCTGCCTTAGATAAGTTTTTCACTGAGACGCCAAACACCAGCTCATGGTTAAACCTACATACACACCCAGCGTATATTAGTATCATAAACACACTCACAGACATCTCAGCTTATTTCACTGGTAGAAAATGGCAATACTCACACATTCATATCATTGATGCCCAGCTTGCCATGGAAATGCTTGCCTACATCACAGCCGAACCACACAGCCTGATAACAGAAGACACTAATTGATACAGATGTACTGAAATCCACTTTGAGCAGGTCAGTTATTACATTAATTACTGCAGTGTTTGGAAGGAAACCAATATGAATATCATTAACTATTGTTTCTGAAAAGTGACAGCCTTTTCGATCATTACATCATCCCAATTTAAAGGGACAGTTCACCCAAAAATTTCTATTATTTACTCACCCTAATGTCATTCCAAATCTGTATGACTTTTTTCTTCTGTGGAACACAAAAGAAGATATTTTGGAAAATGTGGTTTTGTGTCCATACAATGAAATTCAATGGGTGCCACTGTTGTTTGGTTACCAAGACACTTCAAAATATCTTCTTTTGTGTTTCTCTGAAGCAAGAAGTCATACAGGTTAGGAAGGACATGAGGGTGATTAAATGATGGAAGAAATTTCCATTTTTCGTGAACTGTCCCTTAATTCCCCTATGCTTATTCCCAAGCATTTGGTGGACAAAACCTATCCATACCACCTTAAAAATATAAGACACATCCTATTTACAGTCTATCTGTCTTATATCTGTTTCTATATGTCACCCTACACAAATGATACCTCTCCACTCTTGATGGAGTCTGCAGCAGCTTTCTTCAGGAGTTCGATGGGCTGGTTATTGTACAGTGTTCTGCGGCCGGCCACCATGTTACCCAAAAATTCCACACTGTACAGTTTGCCATAGCTGTTCAAGGGCCGAGGGTCATTAACCAGACAAACCTGCACAGGAAATGTTAGCAACCTGTGAGTAAGTCCTACAAGTGTAAGAAGATGATGGAAGACATTGTAGAAGACTTGTACCTTGTCCTGAAGATTGTAAAGAGGTTTGACGTGCTTTGTGTAGAACTCCAGAGGAGTCAGGGGGCCCATGCGGTGGAAGTTCTTGTCTTTATCCCGGTATTCCCAACAGATGGTGTCTGGAGGACTGCCCAGACACACACTAACAACTCGAAACACCTGCAAACATTGAAGGAAGGAGAATAAGAAACATTTGCATTTATACATGCAAATGTATAAATACAAAGTGCACTTTCCACTAAATATGTTTTCAGTAAGTGCAACACTTTAGAATCATACAAATAAGCATTTGATAAGCATTGTTGTCTGGAACATAACAGAAGCTTATAAAGGTACAGTTCACCCAAAATGGAAAATTCTTCCATCATTTACTCACCCTCATGTCATTCCAAACCTGTGTGACTTTTTACTTCTGAGGAACACAAAACAAGATATTTTGAAGTATGTTGGTAACCAAACAACAGTGGCACCCATTGACTTCCGTTGCAGGACGCAAAACCACTAAGACTTTTCTCAAAATATCTTCTTTTGTTTTCCACAAAAGCATATAGGATTGGAATAACTGAAGCTGAGTAATTGATGGAAATTTTTCATTTTGGAGTGTACTGTCCCTTTAAGCTTTATGGCACCTAACCAGCATCTATAATTCAAACATAGTGGATTGAAAGGTTGTGGTAAGTTTAAACTTCACAAAGACAGATGACATATGGATTGTGATATCTCAAATGAAAGGAGAGACAACTAACCACATTGAAGACAGCTCTGCCTTTGACAGGGAGCAGCGGAGATGAGTGGTAGGAAGATAAATATTGTGTTCAGATTTCCCATGTTTGACTGGGCTCTGGTGGTCTCTGTTACACTACTCTAAACTCAAACTGTTTTTAGTTCTCAGAACTTAGCCTTTGTAACTCCAAAAGAGCAATCTCAGGCATTTCCTGCCCTCTCCTGACCGTGGCCTCAGCTTTATATATTGGAACGCGGATTTCTGGCAGCCAAGATTAACTTGACCTTCATGATGCACGCGGGTCCATCACAAACACGCACAGACAGGAAGGCAAAAAACAGACAGATAAGATGCTTTGGTCCTGTTTTTGGCAAATGCAGGGAAGTGGATCAACAAGATGAATGAGACAAACTGAATATTTATGGCTGATTATTTCCTGTTGACTTTCAAGATTCAGACAAATAAAATCTCATATGGTGAATACAGACGCATGACATTATATATTTTGTTAGCTTGTTAGTTCCTAAAGGCATAGTTTGTTCATAAAAATAAAGATTCTGCTGTCAGTGGAAGACTTTCAGTAAAAAGCGGACTTGATTCTGGGCAGTTTATTGGAATAAAAGTAATACATTTATTGTTTATTTGGAATAAAACAAACAGGTTGCATCCACAAAGTTATGGTGAATCTTGACAGTATAATTAACTACCCACTTTCATACTATGGGAAGCAAGTTCTGACGTTTTTGTGTTCCACAGAATAAAGTTAAACAGGTTTGGAATGACATGATGGTGAATAAAATGATTACAGAATTTTTATTTTTGGATGAACTGACCCAATAAGCCCATGTTTCCTGTGGCCATGTACAGATTTCTCTTTACTGTAATCTTTAGGCCGTTTACAGGCTAACCAGCTTACTCTATTCCAGCTCCATCCCGGAAAGAGAACCATTTAGTGTTTCAGTTTGTTTTTTCTATTCAGTCTCCCCAGAGGGAGAGTAAATACCAGCAGCGCCCGGCCCGTTTTCCTCCCTGTTGACCCGGTGTTGGACCCAGATGCTTCAACCGCACAAACAGCCTCTGCATCGCACGCTCTTACATCCTCCCTCTTCCTTGGCAGGTTAGATAAACGTGCTGGACCATCCAAACAACATGGGCGCCCATGTTTTTTGCCTGTTGAAAAGTGCCGCTCGGGCAAAACAATGGCCGAGACTGGATGACGTCAGTGCAGAGCTAGCAAGTCAATATTGAAACACCTGCCAGTGGCTGGGTGGCCACAGGGCAGCAGGAAGAGCCTGGAGGTTCGAGCGGGGAGGAACGGCTGGCTCACAGGCTGGGAAGATGAGCACGGCACAACAAAATGTAAATCTTTCACTTTAGTCAAACAAAACGCACTCAGCTCCTCTGGCTGTTCTGTCATGCTTTGACTCTGGATCGCGCAGGATCAGAGTGACTTACGTACGCCGGGCGCGAACCTCGCTTAACAAGACCAAGGTGTACGGACGAAATGTTTGAATTATCTTGAAATGGTTGTTGTTTGTTTCTGTGTGGCCCAGAGCTGATGGCTTATTGTACAAACGAAACGGTATAACTGATGTTAGTGTAATTGCTTGTGCATCAAATCCACAATAGGCACAGGATCCGTAACATGATGAAAGCCCAAGCTGATTGGACAGAGCACTTGTGAGGGATTATGGGAAAATGTTTATGTTTAAGAAAAGAGCCATGGCCTAGCAGCTAGCAGCTTTTTAAATTTGGCTCATGACGTTTGCCAAGCAATCGATGTCCTTTCCTATATCTCCCTGTCACTTTAAATAAAAAGTAGTAGGAAAACCCATTAAATTCTATCATGGAAAAGTACAAATTAAACTACTTTCTCCTATCTCAGCCTATTATGTAGAGACAACTTTACCAGGATAGTTTACCCAAAATGGAAAACTCTTCCATCATTTAATCACCCTCATGTCATTGCTATGATTATGGTTTCCGGGAAAAAAAAAATTTTTTTTATTTGCTGGATCCAACTACACTCCCAAGAGTCTGTTTTCTTTTACATCCTACAGCCTATATGTGTCAGAGAACTGACACGAGGATCATCCAAAGCAAATTGTGGAAGATCTAGCTGTCCCCTCCCATTCCTGTAGGCTGAGATACTGTCTTATCTGGGACCATAAACACCTGCTACTGGTTGAATAACATGCCCTCATGTGGACACAGTGTGCGGCATACATTGTGCAACTGAACTGAGAAAGGAGCACAAGTGTCACAATCACCTATGCCATTGGCTGGACATATGAAGCCGTGACAGGGCACGAATCCAGCGGTCTGTTTTAGGGAACATGGTTGTTTACATACTCTTTACCACAAACATCAGTCTTTCTATACAACCTGCAGACACTGTTACTGAGACCACAGCGACTGATTTGTGTTTGTTTGCATCCGTTTCCCCAAACAAAGCTTTACGAGGAGGAAAACAAAATAACAAAGTGCAAGACAAGACGTCATGTCAATAATTTGCCAAACCATTTGCCTTTTTGGTTTAGTTACGTGGGTGATAAAACACTGAGCCAAAATATAATTTGTAACATGATTAGATGCTCTATCATAGCTTGAGGGTTAAATTGCTTACCTCCTTTGAACATAAAACACATGCAGCCCTTAAAGACACTGACAAATAAAGTTTTAAAAGAGAATTTCAGTATGTGACCATTTTTTTGTTCCTAACTGCATACAAATAAAACTGATTGAAAGGAAGTGGCAAAAACATTTTGAAGTCCTTTTAAATGTTTTGTGACTTTGTGATGTCATAATGGCAAACAAATCTCCGCCCACATTTCCAAAGCCCACATTTTTAAAGTTTCAATGTTTGATAAATGAAATCAGACACAGCAATTAGCATAAGACGAGGTTGGTTCTGCAGCTTGCATCTGCGCAGCATGAACGCATTACAGGCAGCTGATGTGTCTAAGCTGCTGTCATGCATGTTCTGCAGCACGGAGACCTGTCAGATATAGTTCTGAGTGAAACTCTCCAGTCCAGGGTCTACATCAGTACTGCCATTCCATACACCACTTAAAAGTGTCTTTGATCTGCCTGTGGTTTTGAGAAAACACACATATACATGTCATATCACCCACTTAACAAAAAGCAGAAAGGCAAATAGTTTTTTTTATATATAGGAAACATAACAAAAATGATGCAGACTGGAGTTGAACATCGACTCCTAACTGAGCACCACCTATGCTAGAGAAGCATCAAGACCTAATTACATAAATAACAAAAAAAATGTTATAAACAAAAGCCTGATTTTTCATACAAATACAGAGATTGCTCGATTGCTTCATGCCCCCAATGAATACACAAACACACACATGCTTCCTAACAGCTCCTCTACTAGTGAAGTGTTACAGAAAACAAACCAACACCAGGTGAACAGACACACATAAAAAAACAAGAAAATGTTAGGCTTATGCGAGAAAAAGAGGAGAATATGTTTCACAAGCAGATAAACATGGAAGCAGACCATGCTCTGGACTATTTGTTTATCCTGGGAGAGAAGAGCAGCGCGCGAGCTTCGAACGATATTAACTTAGATGCGTGCGCGCAAGCCTCTGCAGATGGTGGAGGTATAGTAATATTGCCAGTGAGATTGCCTTTGCCACTCAATGACAGAGATAATGATCATGTTTGTGGAACATTCTGTCATCAACTCCTGCAGGCGCTTGCTCTCGCACACACACAATCCCAGGCAAACACATAAAAGGTATATTCAAATACACACATCGATATCCACAAAACCGCTTGGTTCACAGGTGGTGGACATTGTTATTGCTCAGCTGGCTGGTAAATGCCTGTTTAATTATTGATGGGCATGTTCTCACATTAAGCGGTAATTATATTTACAACATTTAAGTACTAACAATTTACATTTCATATTACTGAATTTTCTCATTCAGAGTGGACGTTTTCTCATATCAATCTGAGTGAAAGTGTAGTTTCTAGAATTTCTAGAATTTCTTAGGTGTTTAGTATATGATAAGTCCACTTTTTGAAACATGCGCTCACAAAACTTGGTTTAGGTTCCTTAAACTTTTTCTACGTAACAATGTTAAGTCAAGGTGGGAAAATAAAAAAAATAGTGATCGAGCTGTCAGTCTGTTTGTTGATTGTGGAAGCGCTGTGAAAAGATTTTAGCATCTCTGAGAGCTGATACGGCAGCTGTGGTTCTTCAAAGCTGGCGACTGCCGATAAGGAACAGACAGTTGCAAATCCTGTCATTAAGAAAAGTAATGCTGGTGAGGTAAGGTTCTCTGTTTATAGGAAATCTGCAAGAGTTTGCAACCATGTAGAAGGGTTGTGACAGATAACCTCTGGAAATTGTCAATCGGCTTCTCAAAATCAGTCATATAGCTCCCCCATCTGGCTCGAAAGAGAACATAAACTCACCTCCTCAATCATGGTGTCTATAGTGTCAGACAGCTCAGCTTCAGTGCTTTTACTGGCCACCATGTTCCTCAGCCTTAGACAATACTCTCTCAACTGAAACAAACAAAACGAACGCAAAAAACGTCCAAACCGTTATATACTGACAGAAAAAGGACATACAATTAAAAAAACAATCAGAGTCTCATAATAACTAATGAAAATAAACGCATGATTCCCAAACCTCATAAACGATCTGCTTTTAATGGCAAAATGAGAAGCAGATACGTGACCAGGTAATGACCATGCAAAAGTTTAAAACTGTGACAGTCCCAGTCCTGCCTTTACCAACACACTGTCATGTTCATTTTAGCTCTCCATTAAATGTCACGTCAAATGTCAACAGGCTGAAACTGTTGCTCTGCTCGTTTATTTGCAAGACAAGGGAAGTGACCTGAATCATTTCCTGTCTGCTCATCCCGTGACTGGAGACGTTAACACACTCACAGACAGCCAGTAAATCCTCAGTGTGTAAATGTCAACATGAAAGCTTGAGGGGACATACAGCTCTGAGGTCTGACAGCAGCTTTTCAAACCAACCTTGTGATTAAGAATATCGTTCATTCTACGGGAAGCCTCGGAGCTGTGGGACTCAGGGAAACACTTCTTCGGAACGACACCGTATTTTTCTGTGAAACACATAACAGTCAGAATATATACAAGCACAAAAACTTATCCGTTAACAGTTCTCAAGGCATTGTTATTTAATTATTAAGCCGAACAAGGTATAAGGTGTATCTTAACCTAAACTTATTTTAGGTTAAGATACTAAATTTAAAGAAAGAACTCCTAAACAATTTAATTTGCAATTAAGGAACATGTATATTAGATTTCAATTAACTATATTATATTATATATATTGCTTTTGTAAGCCAGTTTTGCTGCAATGTAATGAGATACATACTTTTCAACCTTTGTGAAAATTAACCATGGTTTAATTATAGTTACAGTATAGTAAATGTTTTTTTGATGCATTGACTAAAATGTGTACAAAATAAAAAAAAGGACAAAACACTATGAATACCATGGTTAAACTATGGTTGCTGTGGCAAAACCATTGTTAATTTGTGGTCACCATGGTTTAACATGGTTACTATAACCATGTTTTTGTGGTTTAAACTGTAGTAAAACCATGGTGAATTTTTGTAAGGGAACTGGCAAATAAATATTATCCCTCAACAAATTTGGGAATGGTTCAATACTGACCAATAAGGTTAACCAGCATATCCCACTGTCCACCATCATTGGTAGGATTTGATAGCAGAAACTGAACCAATCTGCCATCTACTGGT
Organism: Chromobotia macracanthus; assembly: GCA_036877525.1. NCBI lineage: Eukaryota > Metazoa > Chordata > Actinopteri > Cypriniformes > Botiidae > Chromobotia > Chromobotia macracanthus. The sequence goes on along the minus strand of JAZGTH010000075.1, from coordinate 4,897,141 downwards.
TCCTTCCTCTGAGCCGTCTCAACACAGGCATGCAGGAAGTAGTAGCACCTTTCCACCTGATGAGAAAGACAGAGAGAATGAGAAGAGGCGGGGGGAGGGCATCAACATCAGTGAGCCATAAACACAGAGCGAACACAATACATCAAAAACAAAAGAGCTTTATGGCACATTTACCATCAAGACAATGAGAGCATCTAACACACTGCAAAACCAACACGCAGCACAATTTATTGTTTAGGTTCAGCATCGAGCAAATCAATACTGAGTTTCCTCAGATCAAACAGTTACAGCATTTCTGATAACGTGACAATCTGGACTCACCTTATCCCAGAAGAAAAGATACGACTGACTGAACTCAAATTCTTCAATGTTAAACTTCTTCATAAAAGGAAGACGCATGACATTGAGGCAAGAGAAGATCCAACATCTCCCTGACCAAAAAAAAAAAAGCAAAAAAGTTGGAGCAAACTGGAAACATAATTGTAATTGTAGTTTACAAAAGTTTTTCATTACAACAGCATTATAGTGTTTTTTGACAGTCTGTTAAAATGCATCAAGTCATCTATGTTTGTCTGCATGCTTACATGTATAATGTTTCTTGCATCTTTGCAAACAATCTTTTGCAAACCAATATGTTTGCCTTGGGCTTTATAGTGACACCTATTGGCAAAAATGCTGCAACATGTATAAGCTGCAACCCTGGCATTCTGTTCCGTTTCATTACACTTCAGTAGATAAACAAGTTATTTTAAGTTACATATAAATAGGTCTTGTAAAATCATGTCATAAGAAACGCATCTGATCACGTCAAGTGAATCTGAAACCAGCCTAAAGGTCTTTAAGACTAATCAGTCGACTGCTCGTTTAGGTTAGTCTTGGTATTGATATTTTAAAAATGTAATGGTGTACATCCCTAATTTAAAAACATAGAATTAATTTCATCATGTTTTCAACACGTATAACTTGCAATATGTTAAACTACGTGGACATTACACTGTGCACGTCTAAACTGTAATTTTACTTAGTGTCTGGACATGTCAGTTGTCCAGCAGGTGGGTACCTGAGTTTTTCTGGTTGGTGACAGGTTTGCCTTCTGTGGGGATGCTGTGCTGGAAGATGTGCACTGTGTCTTGAACAGTCTGCCGGTGCAGACACACCTCTAACGGATCAATGCAAGTCGAGACGTTCTGGGCCAGCAGATATCGAGGCTCCGAGCGGAAACGCTTGACAAAACTGAATACTTTCTCATGACTCAGTTCTGGGCAGCAAACAAGGACACAAAACACGAGGATGCAATTACTATAAACATTTAAATCTTAGTGACAGAATGTACATTCATTCAGTCAGCAGACGCTTTTATCCAAAGCGAATTACAAAAGAGGTACACAAAGCGACTCAAACAAGGGAACACTGCTTAGTCGAGTATGATGAGGAACTAGTTGTTGGAAGCTAGTGGGTCTGGTTTGCATAATAATATCACAACAAAACTCACCTGATTCAATTCAACAAAGGTAGGACGAACAGAACGTTCTCTGAAAGCTCTCTCAAAGTTATCACAAAATGTTAGTAGAACATTTGTAATGCTATATATCATATATCAAAAAACATTATTCTTAGGTAGTTAGTGGAACGCTTTCAAAACGTTACACAATTAAAACATGTTTGAATAACATTGTTACAACCAAGCAAAAACGTTAAAGCAACGTCTAAAAAACTGGATGTTTGGAATATTCCTATTGTAACTTAATAGAAACGTTAGATAAACGTTCTTACAGCCTAAAACTGTCAGCTGGGGAAGCTCTACCAAAGAGTATTTCAGCCCCCCCACCCCTCCTTGCCCAAACATTGTGAAACAGCCTGTCTGACTTTATGTAACTTAACTATAACAATCGACAAACAGCAAGAAAATGAACAAAAACAGGCTGAAAACTTCGCAGTTGAATGCTTGTCTCTATGCTTTCTTCTCTGATAAGTTTCACTTCTACAGATGTGGCAATAATAGAAAACACAAAGGTTGCACATTTTATATGTGACCAGTATCTCTGGTCAAAGTCCTCTGCAATAAAACTCATTTTAAAGTTCATTTTAACCTTTTCTTATTGCCACTGACGCTTTTCGTGGATTATTATTTTTAACACGAATCAAGCGCTTGACACTTTCTGTGACATCAGTCTGAACCCATTCACTGTTTTGGGGGTTTGCTCACTCAAAACCGGCATTTAGCTTATTTTTTACTTCCCAAACATCTCTCTTTTAAACGATCACACCAACTCCGACCTATTTTAATAGCCACTTTGTTGGTTTAACTTAAATGCAATCGATCGCGATTTTAAAGTCGCTCTCACGCCTTTGCTTAGTCACTTTGTAGTAAACAGCTTGAGCTAGCTAGCCACACATGCTAACTGGTTCACGTTTGTGAAGATCTGAACCCTCGACACACACCGATCGGAAACAAGACGCAATATTGAGACATACGCACCGGTGTTCATGTTTGCAGGTAAGGAGAGGATGTGCTGAAGTCTAGTTTGTAAGTCTTTGTTTATTTCATTCGCCGACAGCCAGTCAGTTTGTGCCAAATCCCGGAAACAGGAAATCCAATGAAATCGCGTGTCGTTCACTCGAGGTTGCCATGTCTAGGAAAACCCACCAAAGATAAACGACCCAGTATTTTTTTTTAGGTAAAATAATATATATATATATTTAAATATATGTGAGTATCACAGCATTGCTGTACATGTCCCTGAACACTGGCCTTCGTACCTGTCCCAACAAACATGGTATTTATTTCCAATGGCGATAAACGATAAATCTATTTCTGTATTTAATCTATAAAATTGATTCTACTTCTGTATTTATTCGTCATGCTAGTAATAGCCGTGAGCCTACTTTCACAAAGGCGGATACTGTGGAGTAAATACATTTCTAAACAGGTAGAAGCGGAAGTGAAGGAGCGCTTATCATTCGTTTCTATGGAGACCGAGCACCGCGCTGTCGAGGTGGATTGTGGGATTGGACGTACGTGAACACTGGTCGTTTTAACTATAAAAACTATTTTTTAAAAAAACTATTAAAAAAAAACTAAAAAAACATGGCAGAAAACTTAATAATAACCAATCCAGTTATTTGTACATGCCAAAATAACGATGCACACTCACTCTTCCCTGCAAACTGGATTAAAATTGTTCGGACCATATTTTGCATGGATACTGGCATCGGGCTGTACTGTATGACGTTGTTTTGGTCGTAAAAATATTTTTAAACATACATATTTATTTTACATACATATTTGTACGTACAATCATACACATGTACACATTTGTATAAAGGTTATCAGGCAACCAGTTTAATTGGTCTACTTTTGAATAGTTTTGCTTGCGGGCTTTACAGTGGCATTTATTTCTAAATCATCTCTCGTATCCGAGACCTCTCCCTCATATCATATAAATGGTGGCGATATTTTGCATCTCTAAATGTTATTGACTGTAGCGAAAACAAAACCTTTGATAGATGATTCTCCAGTTAAAGAAACCTAAAGCATTACTCAGGAAGAACAAAAACGGCACGACACAAAGACAAGTAATTCTGGATTGAATAGCAGAGTAATAATTTAAAAAACATGATATTATAATCTTGGTGATGTTTGTCTGTTTGATATGCCGTTTTTTTGCCTTTGAAAGATTTTGAGATGGTTGAAAGTAGCAATATACTAAAAACTAAACGTTAAATATTGTAAAACGATACTTCATATTCACTAATTAGCAGCCTTGTAATAAGCGATATAATGTACAGTTAGCAGGTAGCTGTTGTAGGATAAACACTGACACAGAGGTTGTATATATATATATATATATATATATATATATATATATATATATATGGGTGTGTGTGTGTGTGTGTGTGTGTGTGTGTGTGTGGTGTGTGTGTGTGGGTGTGTGTGTGTGTGTGTGTGTGCTAATGAAGTTTAAGTCCATGCTGATAGATTCCTCCGGCAGATTTCTAAATCATTAAACCACCCTGATTTTTTTGCAACTAAGTACTTTCCCCCCGTTTAAGTATTTAATCCCGCAGTGTAAGTCTGCTGCCCCCTGGTGGCGGTGCGTTTCACTGTCATTCAACATACGACTCTAATGTTTGGCCGCAAGAGGGCAGTAACGACGCGCCTTCCACAGCCGCCAATAAAACGCTTAATATTTTTTATAAGCTAACCAAGTTAATGACATATATTCATGACAGTTTACTGATATTGAACAATTACCATATCTTATATCTGAACAGATTGTGTTGTGTTGTGATTGTGTGTTGTGACATAATATACAAAAAAGAAATATTATTATAAACGAAAGCATTAAATATTGTTAAAAGAAACAAATCAGATCTGTATTTTGGGTTGGCAAAATAACAATATATATATATATAGATATATATTAGATATATATATATCTTTGTTTTGTTTAAAATGAAAAGAAACCGCTCAGAGTACCCATCATTCTCTTTGACTGCTTCCACAATCCACCCACAAGATGGAGACTCTTGTGTATTTGTCTTTTGCATCTTATAGAGGATTGTGATGTTGTACTTCTTATATTTCCATACTAACCGCACCAAAATACCCAAGGGTGAAAGCATGGTAATTGAAATACAAATAATGTTACAAGAAATAACATTGCATGTGTTTATTAAATAGTTCCAAGTGTTTATTAAATAATTCCATGTGTTTATTACTGGTATTTGTAATAACAACTTGATAATTATTCCAGGCAAAGCCAGTTTACTCCAGATGAATTATCAAATTCCTCAGTCTCCTTTTAAATCCAGTCTGCTTGTAAATAAAATGTGGAATTTCATGCCAGATGTTGCCCAGTCCAGCTAATTCTTATGTTTTTTTGGTGTGTTGCAGAAACAATAGTGCGGGTGCTCAAACAGAGAAGGGGGCAGATGGGGTCCCCACTTCAAACAATGTGTGTAGTGTGGGGGAGGTGTTATGTATTGAAAGTCATCCACAATGAGAAATCACCCTTTCACCAGTGTGACGGGGGAACTGCACGGCTTTATGTGAAAGCTCATAAACCCATATTGCAGTAATGGAGAGTTTTAGCTAAAGCCATCTGTCTGAAATTTAGATATGCGTGAATTGCTTTACCAGTACATGAAACATGATTTTGTGTTTCTTGGCATATAAACACTGCATTATTATCAATTCATTGTTATCGATCACAAAATTACATTATCTGAGTCTAATATTGCATGATTATTTCTTTATCTTTTGCATGCTGTTCATGCAGCTCATGTAGCATTCTTGTGAGCTGTTTATTTCTCCATGGCAACTACCTGCAACCGGTTAAATGTGCCATAGACCAGTTAAATAAACCATAAACCCTTCCACCTCCATATCTCTGCAGATTTTAGACGACTGTACCTGAATGTGCTGTGCTAGTCTGTTTATACCAATTCCCCTACCACCCCATTACACCTGTGTTAAACTGTGGAACCTTAAACATGCACAGCATTTTTACCAGCCACAGCAAGTAACAGCATTACAATCTTTCACATTACTGATGCTTTCCTTAATCTAAAAGCAATAATCTAGTTTACTATAGGAATAACAAGCTTCACCAGGATGTCTGAGCGGTAAATAAACAAAGCAACAATTATTTTGACTGTTTCACATCTGAAACATTTCATGGATGGCTGCACTTAAATGAACTGTTTTATGGTAACTCATTTCGCTGTTTTTCTCTCAGCAAATAAGAGCCAAATGTCTCAGTACTGGTTTGCCAGACATTTATACACAGTGAGCATGGGTATATGTTTTTCAAATGACAGTGGCTCACCGCTGAGCTTTTCCACAGAAATGTGAAATTGTGAGGTGGGTCACCTTGATGGGAATGGGGAATAAGGGAATTGCTTGCCTCTGGCACTGTGTTGACACAGTGGGAGAGTGTCTGTCAGTGTGTGAGTGTTACTGAGCACTCTTGGGTTTATTCCTTGCAGGAATGTAACTGGATTCTGAATAGGTCTTGAACCGATTTTACTCTATGTGTTTACAAGAGCCATTTTGTTTTTTTGCAGGTACCTGGTCAAGAAAGTAATATTTCCTGCACGTGTGCGTAAACTTTGATTATTGCGGTGACTTCGAGTTTTAAAAACTAACCAAACAGATGCATTCAATTAAATTACGCATTCGTCCTACGAACCCGATCACGATAACAAAAATGGCCGAATGTTAGCAATATTAATAATAACGTACATAATAATAATAATAATGTAATTTGTTTAGCAACGATGCGCTCGCTTTCGTCTCGCCGCCACCTCGTCCTCTGCGGTCACGTGACACGCCGAATTTAAGTCAACTCTCGTCCAATCACAGGGCGAGGGGGCGTGTCTGCGCCTCGCATTTGACAGGCATAGATTAGACCAGGCGTGACGTCACCCGCCGCTCCGCGCTCCGGCAGCAACGCGCAAAGATGCTCTGAAAGCAAGACTGCAGCATCTCCGACACCGAGCTGACGAGAAAACATCGCACCTCCGTCCACATCTCGCACTTCTGTTCCCGGGACACCATCCACACTTGCGGGGTTTGCGCACCTGCACGCAGGATCAGAGGATCCGATTGAACGAACGCTGTTTTGTCTTGGGCACCTCCTGCGTTTTCTTCTTCTTCGTGTTTTGAGGACCGAGTCTGGTTTTGCTGACCTTTGAGGTCCTGTATTGTTTTCACGGGGAGCGGCGTTGATATTAAAAGGGAATAAAATCGTGTGAAGACGTTTCGCTTGTAATAAATATCAGCGCACCCAGAACAAAATCGAGCCACTGGATATCCATGTGTCTTTAATTCTGCATGCTCCGGTGCTTTGACGGAGGATCGCAACCACATCGACGCAGCCCAAACCTTCGTACCACCGTGGTTTCGCATTTATCCGATAACGCCGTATCCGATACGTGTCGTGACCCGGAGAAACGAGAGAGCATCTAAAGCGTCTTTATAAAAAATGATGGCCGGTGGGGCAGTGCAGCAAAACGGGATTTTCTCCAATCCGCATCATCACAATCAACAGCCGCACATGGAGTCTGATCCCCCCGATTCGCGCAAGAGACCCCTGGAGACCCCGACGGAGGCCAGCAGCACCAAACGCACAAACACGGGAGGTAAGATTATTCTGGGGCATCATCAAAATACGCAGCGCTTGAGCTTTCTCGCCCCCCCAATAAAAAACAAACGCGACTCTTCTTATAAAGACAATTGCTTTGATATTTATCACAGTACTGAAAGTTAAGGAAAAAAGCGCCGTGGTCAGATTGTCAGGGCAGGTTCATTTCCAACGCAGCATCTCGCCGTATCCAAACATGACCTGGTACGTAAAAGCGAAAGTGGCCGTGCCTCTCCAGTCATGTGAATCCGAGAGCTTGTAAATCAGCGAAGAAAACAATGTTTTGCGCAATAGTGAAAATGTGATTTACGTCCGTTTTAAGTGGCCCTGAATTTTTTAAGTGGCCGCCTTTAGTTTGACGGATGTTAAACGAGTAAAATCGTTCGTGACAGACCTGTCTTCCCAAATTAAAAGCTTAGGTTTGGGATCACACGATCGTATTTTCCTTCACATAATAGGAAAACATCAGAAAACATGGCTGGTGCGTTGAGACGCATCTTTGTCATCACCGCGTATGACCTTGCGTTTTGATCCGGTGCCTTTCGTTTATGTTGAAATGTGGCCCCAACACTCATGTTCTTAATAATACTTTAATATATATATATATATGCATACAGTATATATAGCATTGAGGATTATTATTATCTAAATAATAAATACAGGCTCATAAATGTGTTCAAACTATGGCCTAGATTGTTGTGTGCGCATTTGCGCGCCTGCTTCGCAAATCCCTCACCTGCACATCACACATTTCACTGCACTGAATTACTGTCGTGTATGCCATCAGTATTGCGTTTTGCGTTGTGTTTACTGTACATTCCGTCATATGCAATGAGACACTCGTCTACTACTCCATTATTTTAGTGCAGCAGACAAATACGCGTTTTTTTGTCCCGTAATGATGGTGAATGTTTGCATGTGAAAGAATCGATGCAGCCTTATGAGCTGTCAGTCTGAAGAAACATGCTGGACCCGTGGGAGGCATAACCTCCACATCCTCCTGCACTCAAATGAAAAGACTTTGATAATAAGGAGATCAAACCCTCACCTGAATTCATTTGCCAGGAGGGATTATTCTATTAAAATATTCAGTTATTCCACAATGGAGTTGAAAGTGTTTCAAAGTCCATTATTTATATGCCATCATTTGGATATTTACACTAGTGTAGGGTGTGTTGATATTCGCCTACAACAGATTTTTTTTCAACAGATGAGCTATTGCTCTATTAAAAGACTGAGCTGTTCCAGTCCATATTTTAAGTCAAAATTATGAAGCAGTGTTTAGTAATAGTGGCTTAGAGTGGCGATAAATATGTGGAATGGAATAACTTTTGCATGTATTTTTAAAAGCTTGTGATAGCTACCATCAATCAGGGACTGACACGTGACGGAGGGTTTAAAAAACGAAAACTATTGCATTGCTAAAAAGAAAATATCATGTTTAAATGCAAACACGACCTTTTAGTTTGTGCTTCGTGCTTTATGGTTAGGCATCAGCCGTTAGAGAGGTAGAGCTAATCTGGTCTGGTTAGTGTGAATCTAAGCCATATATGTTGTTTTCTTGATCAATTTTCAGAGATCGAGGCGTGCTAAACAAAAACCACATGACTGACAAAAATAATCCTGCAAACGGGACAGAATATTGGTCCACAATTGAAACAATAAAATGTTTAATTCGTTTTCTTATAATATTTATACAATAATGATTTAGTGTTTACAAATGTTACAAAGTTTAGCAGGTTTGCGCCACATGCCCCAATTTAACGATAATCGTGGTGTGCATGACAAACAGTGCCTGAGAAAGAAGTTTTAGAGATTGTGATGAAAGCCATTTGGGTACAAAACAAGAAACATTTCAGTTGATTATTAAGGCTGCACCCTATTACAAGTTTATGAAAGCCTCTCTTCACTTTCCTAGCTGTCTTATAAGATGTAATGTTTTAATTTTGTAAATGGATGGACTGGCACAGTACCACCAGTCCCTTTACAGAAATCTTTTAAAGATTGTTTTAGGATATACAGATGTTCTAGCTGGACAGCGTGAAGGGACCGTGACCCTTCTAAAGCCGTAAGAAAGCATGGAAATGTGTGAGTGTAGAATCCCATGTTCCTTTTACTATTTAAAGACATTTGTGGGTGCTGTTGGTCGCTGAAGAGTGACTAGCCTCTTTTTTTGGTTCACTTGCTTTAGCATTTGTGCCTGTACGATGAGAGAATATCCAGCTAACAGGGAACATTCTCAGAACATTGGCTAACTATCTCCAAATGTTCTGTCAAAGTTATCATAAATGTTTTTGCAGTAACGTTGGCAGAACCTTTTTGTAATGCTATACATTATGTGTGTGTGTGTGTGTATATATATATATATATATATATATATATATATATATATATATATATATATATATATATATATATTCTTAAGTTGTTGGGGAATGTTTTAAAATGTTACAGAATTAAAAAATTAACGTTTAAATAATGTTCTTATAATCAAGCAATAATGTTAATACAATGTCTATGGACATTTTGAATGTTCCTAGAATTTTCTGAATGTTCCATAGCATTTTTATGTTTTTTGTTACTTAATGGAAACATTAGGGAAATGTTCTTACAACCTAAAATGAGTTAGCTGGGTATGCATAGGATCTGTCTTAGAAAGGGATGTTACATAAACATTTGCCAGCTGTGATTGAAGAGTCACCTCCACCCCCTCAGACATTTACATGGGGGACAAATAACTGATTCGCCCACCTCGATCACACGCATCCCACAATGCACTTCTCCCACTAGCTCCCAGACTTTAGTTTTGTTGGGCTGTTTTTGATAGGCTCTGCAGAAATGCATTCACAGTACGCTTCATTTTATCCAGTTGCTCGGCCATCATTTGTTTGTTGCGCTAATCGTAGCTTTGGGTCGGCGAGCGTTTCTTCTTCACCGCCATTTCTCTCATCTGTCATCAATAGAGGGAAGTCATTGATCATCCACCCAACCCATCTCTGCCTGTCGATTTCCGTACAATCATTTCGAAATGGAGGGGGCGCTGCTTTATTTTTTTTTTAAAGCACTGCGTCAAAGAAAAAAAACGCAGAATGGCGAGGATTTGGGAGGGTGCTGTGAAAGGCGCCCTCACATTGGATGATTTGCTTGCCTTTCTCGTCTGCTGTGGAATGGAGGATGGGACTTTTGATGAATATGGATGAGATGAATGAAAAAAGCAATACAAAAAGGGAAGATCTAACCTCCTCTCCAAGCCTTCACGCTTATTAGAACAAAGCACGAAGCCTGCTGTGCATCGCTCGCTCATAGGAGAAATTGTGAATTGAATCCAAGTACAATGTTTATATCGGAAGCCATTTTGGTCAGGCATTTGCTTGAACAGCCGTGAGGAGAAAGTGGTCCTTTCATCACTTCACTAAAATTAGATGCTTGTTTGTTATGCTTAAGCACAAATGCTCTCTAAACCAACATCGAGTCCCAAATTTAATGCAGTATAAATCTGTGGTGCACAATTATCATGAGAGTGTAGACCAATACAAAAGCAGAACCATGTGCTGTCTCTTACCTTACACACACTCCTGCCCAGCTCGGGGCTGCTATATTTGCCCTTATTACTCTTTGGCTATAGTCTGGTTTGTTGGCCCATTACACCCCCAACCAAAGCTCTCAGGATTTGAGCTCTCAGTCCTCAGGCTGATGTTGTCTATTCTGGACCACTGCTCTCTTGGGAGCCTCTAGCAACCAATGATTGTGTTTACACCCACTGGTTTATTATAAGTAATACCCATTTGGGCGTTTTTATTAATTTTCTGACTTTTTAATGAGTACAATACATAAACATACCCAGCTAACAATTTTAGGTTGTATGAATGTTTTCCTAATGATTCCCTAAAGTAACCAAAACGTTAAAATGTTATTTTGAAAGTTCAAGGAACAATCAGAACGTCTAGTTTTTTAGGTGTTCTATTAATGTTTTCGCTTGGTTATAAGAATGCTATTCAAACATTGTTGAATTCTGTAACATTTTTAACATAACATATTTGATATATTTAACATAATTACATATAATAAAAATACATATGTATTTGATTTATATAACATTAAAAAACACTCTACTGATGTTACTGCAAGAACTTTTTTGATAACTTTGAGAGAACTTTATCTGTGAGAGAACAGTAGTCAATGTTCTGAGAATGTTAACTGTTAGCTAGGTACTCATATATGCAAGGCAAGGCTTAAGCATTGTATTAACTGTTCTGGAGTGAAAATACAATAAGAATAACAGCGTACCAACATGTTCTTGTTTTGTTCTCTGTATAGCTCAATGGGAGTGGTAGGCCAGGCCCATTTCCCCCCAAGGCACAGTTACGGATATACATGTCGCGTAATCCACCGATTTTCTCAGCCAGGGCTTTGTGTTGACAAGTGACAGGAAATATGCCTGATCCAACCCAAACTTGGGCTGTAGATGAGTTTCCATGTTTTAAAGGGAAGATACACAAAATCTCTCTTAAAACCAAACCAGGATTAATTCGGGTTTATAGGCTTAATTTAACCAACAGCACACAAGTAAAACCTTTAAATGTGAAATGCTGTCATGAAGCCACGTTCGATAAAAACACTGGTGGAAAAAATAAGTTGTTATTAAAAAAGTTAATTATTTCATTACAACTTTTGTTCTTCCTGTATTTTTATTTATGACGTTAAAGGAAGCTGCATGGTCAACATTTACACTCAAATATGTTCTTCATTAGAGCAGGAAGTTTAAAGGTAGAGTCTAATTGTTCTATTGCAGGCTGTGCTTCACTTTGTTTTGTTTATATTCCTGACTCTACCACAGAGATTAATTTTGTCATTCACATTCTTTTAGAGAGATGCAACCAAGCGGCCATCCATGATCCACCATTTTCATCAGATTTTGTCGGATTTCACGGTAATTTGTTTAATTCTCTGCCAAATCACATACAGATCTTGTTTCTTGCAAACAAGAGTCTACCTTGAACTTTTAACTCTTTCATTTTCTGGAAGTTGTTTTGACTCATGAAACGCTGCATAGCTGCATGTGTAACACACAATGCTTTGTAAAATGCAACTGTCCTGCTTGTAATTAACTATTTAAAATGTGTAACCTAAATAACCTAATACAATAAAAACATGTTTTTAATTTGTCACTCAAATTCGAGAAAATAATGCAGTCAGTTCCGGAAAGTCTTGTCTCAGCCCCTCATCCAATTTGTGTCCAGTGTATGTAAGATGCTTTTGAAGACAGAATACTTATGTATGCATGATACACATTATTTATGAACCCACATCATATCAATCAGGGTTAAAATTAGACTCTTCCGAATCAAAAGGAGGACAGTCTTAGCTCAGAGAGAAATCTGGGTCACTGCAGAAAGGCATGTATCTGTAGTACTCTGTAGACTTTATATAAACTGCCTGTTTATAATGTGCCAAAAGAAGGGCGATTTGTTTTTAGGATGTGAGTGAAAATCTGAACATTTTGAGGTTTCAGTGAATCCAAATTCTGAGTCCATTTATTTGTCACAATAATCTCATTCTAGTCTCTTTGTGTAAAAATTTCTTAACCTGGTGGCATCCAGTCAAACTAATGTGTACACAAATGACAGTGTACTTCTGTTTAGCCTTCCAGATCAATTGCCGTGCAAATCTAATGAGATTACCCCAAGAAGATTGGCTAGTTAAAACACTGTTAAACTCATCCCAATGCCCCACTGTTAACCTGTAGGTAATCTGCAGTTTTAATCCTCTGGACCAAAATTTCTAAGGTTACCCCTGAACACACCAACGCACGTTTTCGGAAGTAATTATTAAAATTGTAAATCGTAGCCAGCTGTGTTCAACAGCAGCTTCAAAAATCAAGCAGGAATCCAACCAAGTGAACTGGATGAGGTGGACTGAACCAACCTTTAGGAATTTAAGCATTTTATATTTCGCCTTGGACAATTGCTTAAACGTTGCATCACCTAATTGATATTCATGAGTCAAGCCAATTCGCTTCCTTCACCCTTTCATTACTAACTCTCTTAATGGTTCCCTGTTTAAAGTGATCTGCTCTGTGACGGCCATCTTGTTAACAGTACACTGACACTGTTCTTAATTTGGCTTTCATGTAACCGTAGACATGTCATTACTTTGTCAGTGATACAGTTAAGCCGAGCCTTCAACCAAATCATGCCATACATCCTCTCTGTCATTGCTGTTGTTGGCTCAGTGTTGTTTTTTCAGCTGCCCTCTATAATTAATACTCCACGCAGCCTTGCTTTCATTTTACCATATCTCTTTTTACAGTATCATGGGTATTAGACTCGCAGACGCATGTAGCTTAGCTTAGCCTGACAAGATAAACTGCTCTTCCAGAATAACAATCTAATCTAAAGCGGCCATCTTCTGGGAGCCGACACAGATTAATTGTGGTGGAATATTAAGCGCGTACCCAAGCGGCCCAGGCAGAGAGACGCAATGTCACGGTAAAGTCATGGTGCGGGGGCCACAAGTGCTGTGCTTCTGCTGACCTGGATATGCAGCAGCCAGGTACCCAGCTAACAGGGAACGTCCTCAGAACCTTGGCTAACGTTCTCTAAAAGTTCTGTCAAGTTATCAAAATGCTCTTGCTGTAACGTTAGTAGAATTATTTTTTAATGCCTCTTCAGGTTGACTCGCTTGTTGTATTCCGCACTTGTAAGTCACTTTGGATAAAAGCGTCTGTTAAATGAATAAATGTAAATGTAAATGTAATGATACATCTAATATATATCAAAAATGTTTTTTTAATTGTAAGTGTAATGCTTTAAAAACGTTACAGAATTGAAAACTTTTTGAATAATGTTCTTATAAGCAATCGATAACGTTAATACAACCTCTAAAAAAAAGGTCATTTTTAACATTCCGGGAATATTCAAAACAACATTTTTAACATTTTTGTTACATAATGAAAATGTTAAGGATACGTTCCTACAACCAAACATTGTTAGCTGGGTAGAGTGTAACTCTAGATGAAGCACTTCACTGCCCCACTTCTGCTCCATATTCAGAAGAACCGTATGATTATTGTACCGTCTTGTACTGTATTATACGCATCATGTCACGTCTGCTATAGATACAATATGTTTAAAACAGCAAACCAGAATAGCCAGAGCCTTATAATGTGTCTTTTAAAATTCACCTTCTTTAGAACTTGCACTTAATTTGATTGATGTGTTAAACAAAATGTGCTCTCATCTCTGACCTTTTCTGCTTGCATAACTAACAGTTTTCTACTCCCACTAACCTACGCTACAGTTTTTGTATTGCCCTTGACTGTTAATCAGCTCTACTTAACTTCAGTATTAATACTTGTAGTTCGGCATTAACTGTGACTTGTTAGGTCGAACGATCTTATTATAGTGACATTGTCATTGCTGCTGTTTCTCATGTGGTCTAGCATATCAACCTGACTTGTATTTATAGCTCCTTCTCTGATTGCCATTTACTTCAGGCAATATGTGCACTTTCCTAAGTGCTTTTGCCATTAAAGAATGTAAATGTAAATCTATGATCTGTGCAAGAATGCAGGTATTATTTTACCTCCATGAGATTTTGGCATAAGATAGCAATGTAACATTTGCCTTCATTGTCTTCAGTGAACTAGACAAGATTTTTTATCTGTAATGATCTGTAGCATTGCTTAGTTTTTACAACTGACAAGGGCATTCAATTGTGTTTAATAAGGAAGAAAATACATAAATACACTTAAAAGTCAAACATTTGGACACAGCTACTCAATATATGCAGTTACATACCGTTATGTTATAGAGCAATGTAAAGAAAAACACTCTGGCCAGTCTCTCTACTTCACCGAGGTACCACCTAGGAGGTCTTGAAGGAGTTCTCATGTTTGCTGGACACTTGTTGGCTGCTTTTCTGTCACCTGTGTCCAGCCGACTCATCCATTTAAACATCAGTTAAACTGTGTTTAAGAAATAATATGTAGACAATTTATATTTGTCTCCAAAACAAGCAGTTAGAGATTAAGCTTTAGATAGAAAGGTTTTAAGATCATGAGAAACGATAATTCTGTCACGTGTCCAGATTTTTGACAGGTAGTGTACATGTATTATATAAGAACAAAAGATTAAAGCTGCAATCCTATCTCTCTACCTCCATCTCTGTTTAAAACATAAAATTGCAGGTTACTTCACATATTTTCATTGTGTATGTTTTAAAAAATCCAAACAGACATTTTCTGGGAACCCTACAGCTCCAGTTATAATTCATTATTGTTAACTACTGTTGTGAACCATTCTGAACGATGATCTGTCATGTACTTGCTTAATAACGGATTTTTGTTCACTTTTAACCCAAAAAAGTTCTGGATTGCAGCTTTAATTAGAATAGGCCTGTTATTATTCTTATGAATCAGATCACAGAAAATTGTTTGTATAAATGTCTTTTTTTAAAGAAGATTGTGTACTGTTTTGTGTGCTTATGTATTTACACTCAGGTCACATGTGAGATGACAGGTGACTGACTTTTAAGTTAATTATTCACTTTACTTGAGTCAGTGAATGCTGTATAAGGTGACTTTGTTAAAAAAATCATTTTTCTCTGTCTCCAGAGGAAGGCGAATATTTCTTAAAGGTGCTGATTCCAAGCTACGCCGCCGGTTCCATTATTGGCAAGGGTGGTCAGACTATTGTCCAGCTACAGAAAGAAACAGGGGCCACCATCAAACTGTCCAAATCCAAAGACTTCTACCCAGGTAAATCTCAACCATGTCTTGTTTACTGCATAACCGTTTACAGACATTGTAGTAATCATAGTTAAACAGCAGACAATTAAAAGCACATGGCTTCCTTTGTAGATGATTAATCCATGTATTTGGTCCTCATTAATACATTAGCAAGGGTACCCCTTTCTTCCAAAGTCACTGTGACGTGTTCTTAATGGGAATCATATGGGAATCTGTCACCTTTGGGCTTCCGGCCACACCATATGGCCCTTGTCAGGGCTCAGGTTGCACAGCGTGGCAGATCAAGAGAGGAAAAGTGAGCTGAGACACTTACAGACGAGCAAGTATGTAGCTCAAACAGTAGAGCATAGTAATGGCAATGTCAAAGTCACGGGTTCGATTCCCAGGCAATGCATCAACTGATGAAATTTATACCTTGGATATAATGTATGGAGGCGTGTGCCAAATGCATAAATGTAATTTGTGGTTTAGGACCTGATGATTCTCATCTCTAATGGATGCTGACAGAATGCTTAAAAACTCCCGGTAACATTTATATAGGGCCTTAGTGAGACAGATTTTTTGTGCACTGTGTGTGCTGGAATTCTTTCCGATGTTTTAGGGACGGGTCGGGAAGTGGCGGGGGGCTTCTGGGCTCATACTTAAAAGGTCTTTGTGTAATTTTGCTCATCCTCCCATGGTTGGCACGTCAGACAGGGTACCTCTGTCCCTTTCCGCCTGGGACACGGAACATAGAGCGATGGGTAGCCATTGCAGATGCCAAATGCGAGACACCTCCTACCCACCCTCTTTCATTGGTTTTGGCAACCTTGAGTGCTCCAATGTCTACATCGGGGGGGTTGAGAAGGCTACGGATCAGTGAGAGAGAAAGAGAGATTTTTTACCAAGACACACAGAGGAAGGTTTTGGGGAAGGCATTAGTTGCCGGTGGTTTGGTAGGTTGTATGGGTGCTTAATGGGGGTTTCTTCCTCTTCAGTGAAGGGGGCATCTGTATGGAAATTAGCTTGAGCTTTTCATTGGGTGCAAGTCAAAAGATCCACCTGCTGTGCTTCTCTCGCTGTGAGGAAGGAGGAACTTTTTAGCTTAAGTGTCTGGTAGATCTAAACCACTCTAAACTGTCTGAACGTCCACATCGCATATCCAGACAGACTGTTCCTGCTTCATATGAGATAAAATGCTACGCTGGCGTTTAATTCTGGACAAAGCAGATGTGGCCCGAGACAGGCCAGCATCCATTATTTCAACAGAAAAGATTTATGAATTGTCTTTGCTCCAAAAATAGCTCCTGCAGCAGTTATTGGGAAGCAGCCATATTTTACAACGACCTTGAATCTGAAGTATACTGCTCCATCTTAAAGACATCACAGATTCAGAGATAGATTCAGTTAAGTGTGTGAGTGTGGACTGTAGAAACGTGAATCAGCATGAAACTGCTTATGCAATGTATCAACATCTGAGTCAGTATGTGATAATGTAGCTATTCTGTATATTTAGTATATAGTTAATGATGTATTGTGATACATATGCTTTTTGTGCTTTGTGCAGTGACTGTGTATTTTAGGTTGTTTTGAGTTTCTGTCGAATTTTGATTGAGCAGAAATAATTAAATACTGTGGAAGTCTGGATGTAGTTCTGTATTCCAACTTTTTCACCAATGTGTGGTGGTTGGAAATCCTACCTTTGCTAAAAATATTCACGTGAATATATCATTATAAACAAAATTTTTTTTAGCTTTTTAGTTAAAAAAAGAGTATCGTTGTTATTGTAAGGTAAACTTTTAAAAAATTAATATCGTAGCAAATTGACTAGAGTGCAAATGTATGCAAATGCAAACATGAAAACTGTCTGCTTAACACTACTTAATTACTAAAATTACTAAATTACAAAAATTACCCATTTCACAAAAATAATTTGCAAGAAGCAACCTCACAAAAAGGCATTTTAAATGCATGAAGCTCAGAGAGAGTCCAGCGAGCTTCATCAGGCTTTTCTGTGTGTAATTAGCCTGCAGTCTTTCTCTCAGGTTCCCTCAGTGTGTGTACATTCTGACATTTCCCTGTCCAACTCACTGATCTTCATCCAGCCTCGTTTCCAGGAGCACAGTGTAGCACAATATTAAAGCTTTCTTCTAATCCGGCACCATGATTGCAGTTTTCAGCATTAATACCCAGAGAGCCATGCGTCCCTCCCCCCCACTCACACATTATCAACATTACTGATTTCTCTGCTGTAATCTGCTTATGGCTTAAGCTTTCTGGCCCAAAGATGAAAAGTCACAATATTATGTATCTAACTGAGGGGTAGAAATTAGATTCCTGTTTGTTTAATGTTTTTCTTTACATTGGCGATAAAAAAGAATGAAGGAATTATGTTATTCTGTTGAATTTAAACTGTTAGGTCATGTGGCGTCTTATGCTTAAGTTTGTATAGAAACAATTTTGGGATAAATATTACAGTGGTGTTTGGACATGGTACCATGATTATGCCATGTTTTTATGCAGATTTTAGAAAACTAGAATTTCATAATACTGCAATATTTTACCTAACGATACTATATATAGATATCCCACTATATATTGCTCTCTATATACTTCCCTCATAGTTTTTGTTCTTGTAGTAACGCAAGTTGTTAGTTTAACATTGTAACATTCTGAATAACGTTCTCATAACAAAGCAAATACATTAATACAATGTCTAAAAAAAATGGGGGTTTTCAACGTTCCTAGAACATTCAAAATAACATTTCTAACGTTTTTGGAAACATTAGGGAGTCATTCTTACAACCTAAAATTGTTAGCTAGGTGTACATTTAACATAAATGTCATATTGTTAGCCAGAATTGATATAATATTGTAGTGCTTTTAGAATATTTTTGGGCATATTTGTAGTAAAAATGTAAGTATTTTTAAAGTACCTGCAAGCTGAAATGAAATCATGTGACTTTTATCAGTAACGTGGGTTGTGAGAATGTGTGAAGAGCGCTTGAAAGTTTCACACTGAGGGAATGTTATGTACCGAAGGTGAAGGTTGTTCGCTCTGCAATGATAATTGAAATTGTCAGGAAAACACCTAAAAAGTCAATGTCTTCAGGTGTTGTTCTAATTAATGATGTTCCACACATTTGAGTTTTTGTTAATAGGTTTTTTCTGTGAACCCTGTTAATAAAGCACCACGCATAGCATGCATGCTAACTGTTCTAGCATGTGAAAGCTCCATTGTCGCAGTCAGCATCTGGGCTGCGGGTAAGCGGCCGCTGATGGGGTCGCTGGAGGAGAGACGAGGTACCCTTAATCCCTGTGGCTTTGTTTTCTTTTTCAGGCGTGTGACGTCATCCTCGCGGCTGCTAACCCTCAGTGCCAGCCAGTGCCTGAGTCTCACCCAGTCTCAACATCCATTTCATACAAAAGAACCTTGATTTGCAGAGCGGTCTGACTCGAGTCTCATCATAGACAGCGATATAAAGAGAATCACTTAGTGAGGGGGGTGATGGGACAGTGATCTTGAGAATGATGAAGACGTTAGTGGATCAGAGTACATTCATGATATAATTAGCATGTTGCCCACTTGGCATGCTGACGCAGAAACCGCTAGCTTCCGTTTATGCGTGACTAAACCTTTCTAGTGATCATCATCATAACCTTTATAACGTGGCATCATTTGCTTATTGCGTACATCTTTACTTTCAATTGTGCAGAAGACTTTATTGAGCTATGTTGTGTTTCATTTCAAGTTAAACAGATAATTTGGTTTTGAAAGAATTTGAAGAGAAATGTTTTATATTGAAATCTCTCTGAAACTTTTCATTAAAACAGTCTGAGACATTGGTGAGATCTGACACAGGATACATAAACTCTGTTTGCTTTTCATCTAATCTCATTGCTGTTTATGAGAAAAAGTTTAGATGCAATACATATATATATATAATATTACATATTATAATTTCTTTCTTAACTTTTCTTTCTTAACTTCTTCCTCTCTGTGTTACTGTCTCCTGTTAAAGAAATAGTCCACTCAAAAATAAAAGTTAGCCAAAAAATTACTCGTGTCTCATCTCGACTGCGGTCACCAATGAGATCTGAAGTTACTGACATGGAGCTGGTGGCTGCCATGTTGGCTGTACTCATTCATACAGATACATTAATATGTGCCATATCAATCGCTAAATACTCTGAAAATAGTAATTGTTTACTTTCACAAACGTATCATTTCGACATTTATTAACAAACTGGAGCTGTATGGTTTATTTTTATGATGGTTGGATGTGCTTTTTGGAGCTTCAAATCTCGGGCACTATTCACTGCCATTATACAGCTGGGGAGGGCAGGATATTATTTAATTCTTTTTGAGTGGACTATTCCTTTCAGCCCCCCCTCCTGTTTCTCTTGCCTCTTGGGTGTTGTACTTTCCTGCCGTAATGCGTGGCTTTTTCCTCAGCTGTAATAAAAAGCCTCAGAGGGACCTCCCATTAATAGAACACTCCAGATTTATTCCAGAGATCAATTTTGCATCATGGGAGTGGTGCCTCATCTTTTAACCCCTCCCCCCCTCGCCTGACCACCATCTCAAATGCATCTCTACAAGGTTTCAGCACAAACATTATTGATCAGGCGTGCCACAGCAAGGAGAGCTTGCTTCTTTAATTGAACACTGCAATAAAAATGCGCCATGAATGCGGATGGTGCACAAATGAGCCAGAAAGACCAAAATAGTCGTCAGACTCTCCCACCCCTTGTGTGTTTTCTGCAAATTTCAAAAGCCATCCTCCGTCACCCTAGGACATTTGCTGACATATTTCTTTACATGCAATATGTTTGGATTGTTGTTCATAGTTTCTCATGGAAACAGTGAAAACAGTTCAGCTGATGTCAGCCTGTAGAACTGCGGCCAGTTATGAGAATATTCCCTAACGGTAAACTGTTGTGTAGATATGAGAGCCTTTAATCCAGCATTCCTGTAGGTCCGAGCAGCGATGTGTGTCGTCATCCATCAGACTTTACATCATTAGATCAGGCACCAGGTGGGCGAGAGCTTATGGGCAAAGGGCTTAGAACCTCAGTAACCCTGCCACGTTTGACTGATGGGGGCATAGAGGATTCATAGAACGAGGGTCTTGGATTTGAGGGCCAAAAATACTGTTTGACCCAGCTGTGGGTCCTTTCTCAGGTCTGTATAACCATCTCTGCAGGACCCTGAGCTTACCAGCTCAAACTGCTGTCATCACCCATATTAGACTCTGAGTCGTGTGTGTTTATCTCTGCTTGAGTATATTTGAGATATTTATAACAATGGCTGGGGCCTTCCTTATAGAATAGACCAGCATGAGGCCATACTGGTTCCACACTGGTTCAAAGTTTATACTTGTTAGTGCTGGTGTAGCTGGTGGACATGCCTGGCAATGTTGTTTACCAATATGACTTTGACTATGTAAGCCCTGCTGGTTAAGAAATCTAGTTGGCATCACCCCAGCTAACAATAAACATTCTCAGAATGTGGGCTAGCGTACTCCAAAAGCTCTTACAGCAATCAAAAGCATTCTTGCAGTAATGTTAGCACGTTTTGTAATGTTATATATCATATATATTAAAACGTTATTAAGTAGTTTTGAATGTTCCTAGAACTTTCAAAATAATATTTTTAACATTTTTGTTGCTTATTGAAATGGTCTTACAACCTAAAATTGTTAGTTGGGTCAATGTTTAGAACCAGCATTTAAAACACTTTAAAACAAATGCTGGTCTTTTGACAGGGTCAACACTGGGACAAAAACATGTAAAGATGGAGAGAAGTGAAGAGGATGGGGGTGGCTAAGTGAGGGGGGGGTGATTAAATATCCAGTTGTTTGAATGGTCAGTGATGAGTCTTAACTGTCTAGGACAATGAGAAGTAGTGGGCCCCTCTTAATGACAATAGGAGCTTTTGACATTGTTGATGGCACTGCTCCTCAAGAGTGGGGGAGGTGCAGGCAGGCTGGTCTCCCATCTGCCTGAGGAGGTGTTAGTGTGTGTGTGTGTGTGTAGTGCAAAACAAAAAACGAGAGTGAAAGAAAATGGAGAATTGCGAAAGTGAGAGTGCACCTTGTAAATCCAAATTCAGTTTGAATTAGTTTCACACTTTGTACACATATAGCACTTTTGGATTATGATTTAAATGGCTGAACTGGGTATTTCGATCTGATGTTCTGAATACTGATAAACTGATCCATACTGTACATTTCCTTTGTCAGGGGGTAGGTTCCGGGTTCCCTTCTTTATGTGGTAACATCTATATTATATGGTTTTATTCGAGCATAGAATATTGTAGATTTTTAGTAAATATTGTGAAAAAAGGTTTTTGTGCATCTTTTAGTTTCAATAAGTTGTAAATGTACCCTACAAGTCAAAAGTTTAGGGTCATTTTTATTTTTTTAATTAATTTCAAATGTTTAAGCGTATGCCTTCAGCTCAAAAGGCATTTAAGATTATGATAAACATTTTCAGTCAAGTGACCCTATATTTATGTCTGGCACTATATGTATATATATATATATATATATATATATATATATATATATATCTGTTTACATTTAAATTATACTAGAGTTCAGACACCCAGCTCTCTAAACATTGACCATTGCTTCAGTCTATGATGCTAATGTTAGAAAATTAGAATTATAGCTGTGCAGAATGTATTAGCGAGAGTGCTGGTGTGTTACATAAGTGAGTCTGTCTCTATGCCTTTGTGCGAGTCTGTCAGTGGGGCTGAGATGATGAATGTGTCAGTGGGAGACAGCCATTCTCAGCTCTCAACTGCGTTCACTGTCATCTGCTGCACATCTTATGATGAGCTCATCAGTAAGCCCCGCCCCCCACACACGTTCATCACTGTTCAGTCTAAGCTCAGCAATTCACGGCCTTGACAGATTTTATTTATTTGTATGGATGGTTACGTAGTTATGGTGAGAGAAGCTTACATGCAGCGAGTCACTTCTAATACGAGTCACTTCTGCCAACATCTGCTAAATTAATTCCATAATGCACATGTGTATCAATTGGGTTTTGTTTTGTACCGCTAAAATCACCTAACCTTCAACGTTCTCTCAAAGTTATTATAAAACATTCTTGCAGTACAGTTTAAGTAGGATAAGTTTGAAAAAATAAAAAATATAAATAAATATCAAAAATATTTTGATATATTTTATATCAAACAACTATATCACATCATAATATTTTATATCAAACAACATTTTTAAAACCAAGCAGTAACGTTAATAAAAATTCTAAAAAAACTGGACATTCCTAGAACTTTTTTACATTACGTTTTTGTTACTTAATGGAAACATTAGGGAAATGTTTTAGCAACCTAACATTGTTAGATGGGTTCATGTTTTCGGAGGTAAAATTACACTAGATTTGCACTAGAGTGTGCAATGCGATTTTCATGTCCTATTTTGTACAGTTCTATAGATACAAGGTGAGCAGGATAAGTCCCATGAAGGTGGGATCTCTCCTGGGGTTTGGCACAGAGATGACGGGGGCGACGCCCCATCCCCCCTTCTCACAGACACGCCCTCCTCCCTACAGTCTCTCACTCCCCCCTTTGAGACAAAGCACGCTTTGTTAGTCTCTACACCCGGTTGCCCCAGAGATGGGAATTAAAGTGACGGCTCCAGAGGCAAGAGATTCCCCTCCACCATCTTCATTATAGAGGGTTTCTCTTCCTCTGCAGATCCACCAGACAGGTAGACAGGCGACAAAGATGTCCCTCGCCTCTGTGTTGATGTTTGCCCTAGGCTTGGGGCGAGACAGATGCATAGTCTGAGAGGTAGAGTTAGCCGCAGTGAGGATGTGTATTCTTGCAGTCCAGTCACGTAGAGAAGACACAGACTCCCTCAGCCAATCACAGAACGGCAGCTCTGCCTCCATTTTGAAGTTCCCGCGGAGGGAAAAAGCAGCAGCAGATGTCCTGCTCTTCTCGCTGTCTGTTTAAACTGGAGCGTAAATGAACACAATGGGCATAAAATAATCAAATTTTTTTATGAATCGTTTTAAATGTATTAATTTGCTGTTGCAATGAGATATTTATTTAAAAAAGTAATATTTAAATTAAGAATTATGCATATTTGTAAAATCTAATAAGAATAAGAAAAGTTAAATAATATATTAAGAAAAGAAAAAATACATTCTTTTATATTTTAAAAACTTATTTTATGGTTTTAAATACAGAATAGTTATGCAGCAGCAATCTGTAATATTAACAAATATTGATATGGTAATCAAGATGTCTGTTTTATAATGAAATATTGGCTTACAAACACAGGACACAAAGGCCTCAAGCACATATCTATGATCGTACATCCACTTTGGTGACATCTGGTTTATCAGGTTGCTGTGGCGATCCCTCCTATTGCATAATGATGTTATAAGTGCAAAATCATTTAATGCCTGCATCCTGGATCATAGCAATTTAGCATTTGCACTACATTTAGGGCACAAATAAAACCCTTACATAACATTAGATAATGGAGAACCACAGCTAACAATTTTTGGTTGTTAGAATGTTTCCCTAATGTTCCATTAAGTTACAAAAACTTTAACAATGTTATTCTGAAAGTTTTAGGAATGTTCAAAACGTCCAGTTTATAGACATTGTAGTAACATTATTGCTTGATTTTAAAATCATTATTCAAACATTTTTATATCTGTAATGTTTTTAAAACATTCCACTAACAACGTAAGAACAACGTTTTTGATATGCAATATAATGTTTAAAAAGTTTGCTAACAGTACTGCAAGAACGTTCTGTTAACATTTAAATGTTATTAAACCTTTAAATAACATTAGCCATTGTTGTAAGAATGATGGGCACCTTTCCTTTAAGATGGAAGGTGGTGAGCGATGACAAAGAAGAGTATTCAGTGATGGCGCTGGTTTCTTTTGGAGCAGGTCCAACCTCCTTCCAGAAGGGACAAAGCTCCCCCTCTGAGCCTTAACAGAGCTTCTAAAGGCACTGAGATCCACAGCTGCTTCCAGCTCCGCCCATTTGCCTCCTGTAATCCCCACTGAATGACCCCCAAACCCCCTTTCGCTCTCTGACCGTCCCACTCACGGTACACCACCTTGAGCCCACCAGACTCTGGTGATTCATTTCTCTTTTAGTTTACAAAGCTGTCAGCTGTCGAAACGTCCCCTTCAACACACCGGCTGTAGTCTCATATTAATTGCAACAGATTGGTCACAGCTAATTATCTGTGACCCCTTTAGCCATGTAGGAGTAACATGTGTCTATGCATCGGCTATGGGTTTCAGAGAGTATACATTTGGGAATTGGCGTGCACGAATATCCAAAAGCAAGGCGACTATATGATATTTAAAGAGTCGATATATCCAAAATGATTTTACTGTTTATTTGATAATCTCTCTTCGGAACTGGAGTCTAGAGGTGATGAAGCTGGATAAGGATCAGAAATGGAGTCAGGCAGAACAGTTGCTCTTCAAGTAAGCATAGAGGACCTCCAGAGCTGGTCATGTGACCATGGTCTTCTAGAATTATGTATGGTGAGGAAGAGGGGGCAATCCATTGAGCTTCAATTGTCTTGTCACTTTAATTTTGAACTTGTGGTTGAAGATTAATAATAAATACATTTAAATCATAAAATATATTTAATAAAATGATTTTAAAAAATCAGGAAAAAGTAAAGTTTGCTAAATATTTCACTGTTAGAAAGTACCATGATTGTTTATACATATGTTTTTTTGTATCTAGGAGAACCATGTAAATATTATGGTATATGAATATGACAATCATTCAGTACCATGATGTTTATAAAGTGTGCCATTTTACTTTTTTTAATCTGATACCATTACTGTACAATGTTGCATTCCTTTCCGTAGGGATTAAAAGAACATTTGGCATGTCTGGAACATCTCTGTAGGCTAATATCTTCTTATCCCTGTGATTGTTTGGATAATTTGGTATTTCTGGATTCAAGTCAAGTAAAGTGAAAGAGAATCAAGTGAAGTAAAGATACAGATTATGGTCTGCTATTTTTGTTGCAGTTAAACTGTATGAAGTTGCCTTTTCAGTCACATGAAACCTTCGACTGCAGACACAAAGAGATTGCTAATTGCTATTTTGCTGATTGCTAATTGCTATTTGCATCTCGGCTATCGCCAAAGCCAAAAGTGCCCCAAAACATTTAGCTGACGCGCAATTTGGGCTTTTCCAAAAAAGAGCCAACGAATGTGTGTGTAACTGAATGAAACACCTTTTTTATTCAGAGATTGATCTTCCAGCCTCCCTCCCTTTCACTTAATTACTAACCCTTCAGACTATGTTAACTTCATGGTTTGAAGCGGAAGAGGAAGATACAGGCCACACGTGCACTGAGGACTTCACAATTAGTGCTTTCAACGTTTGTACCCACAGTTTACCTCCCTCGCCCACGCGGGGCAGGTGCAATCAGAATGGACAGCATTTCAGAAGGTCCCTTGTGGTAAAATGTTAACACTTTACTCCAGCTAACAATTGATGTTGTAAGAACATTTCCCTAATGTTTACATTTAGTGACAAAAATGTTATTTTCAAAGTTCTAGGAACATTAAAAACATCCAGTTTTTTACATGTTGTAGCAACATTATTGCTTGGCTATAAGACCGTTATTCAACATTTTTAAAATGTTACTTTAACAATTTAAGAATAATGATTTTGATATGATATATACTGTTAAAAATATATTCTACAAACGTTACTACAAGAACGTTTTTGATAACTTTGACAGAACTTTTAGAGAAACGCTCTGAGTACATTTCCTGTTAGCTGGGACTGCACAGAGACTGGCTGTTCAGCACTAAGAGCTTAATGCCAAATTTCAGGAAAGAGGACAAAAGCCAAGTCGATTGTGAAGACACCCACACCCTTGAACCGCAGAAACAAATGTGACGCTTCTGTTCCTAACGAGGGTCTTCATTAGTCCAAGCAGCATTTGTTAACTACATCAGCAGGGCTGGATAATCGCTACGGTTACGTATGCATTTTGGCTGGTGCTGCAGAATAAAAACGGTGCTGATTGGGTCTTTTTTAGACACGAGATGTGTGTTTACCTAAAGGCGGCCTAAAGTGACTTGGAACTGGACCTTGCTGTAATTGTACACAAGTTATGCAGCTCTCTGCAGAGCAAAGTGAGCTTTTGTAATGGTTATTCCTGTGCAGTCACCCTACCACAACCCAACTGACTTCTGAGAAGTGATGTGGCTACAACAAGAGTTCAGGAACAGCCAGCTGTACATTACACACAAACGCCTTGTGTCTGCAGACTCCACACATCTGCATGCAACAGGGTGGGCGTGCAAAGTCCATTCACATGTGGGTAATTGTACACAGTATATATTTATTTCAAACACTCTGTATTGCTTTGAGCCTTACAGTATGTTCTTCTGGTGTTGGAGCCTTAAAAGGCAGCGGGGGTGTCTCATTTTCAGGTTGAGTTCTTTGGCCTTGCTTGGCTCCACAACCCCATTGCCTCACTCGAATTCCAGCTGTACAAAATGGGGAACAGATTGTGTGCATGATGTAAAACGGCAGGCATTCTTCCGTTGCTATGGATAAGGTCATCTGTTGAGTAAACTTAGAGCAGATTAATACACGTTATGAAAACTGAGAACACAACAGCACCCACATGGGACAGGCAATAAAAATGTGTTTTGCCCAAAAAAGAAACTTTTCTGGTGGTCTGTGTTGATTTTGGTCTGCTGTTTGAGAAGAGTTGAAAGAAAAATGAAAGAAGTGATAAGGAGTGGGCTGGAGATTTAAACTTGGCTCAGGGTTACGAGGATCTGGAAGGTTGCGATAAAGAACCAGAGCAAAGAACTGGCCCTGGATCTCCAGGCCTGGACGCCTCAGCCAGCTCAGAGGAGATGACTCACAGGCCAGTGGAAGAGGCCCAGGCTGGAGAGGACTCTTAGCAATTAGCAGTGTCTGGAAATGATGGAGCTTTGGGGAAAATGGCAGTAAGTTTGATTGGCCTTGTATGGCGTTTAGGGCGGGGTTTGGGGCAGCTGGGCCAGCTGACCTAAACTCCCTATCTTTCAGACAGGCTGTGTTTAGACATCTTTGACGGACAGCAGGCAAGCAGGGACAGGTGTGTGTTGGGCTCCGGGCACTTGTGTGGAACTCAATACCTCCGCAGGGAGATGCTCTCAACGAGTTGAGGACAGGGAGTATTAAAAGGGAAAAGTATTTAGATTCAGGAATATGTTTTAGGTCGTAGACATGCTACATTCACTTTATGCTAATGAAGAAATTGTGCCACATTTTTTCTAAGTGTTCACCATCAATTATGCAAAAATGCAATGCACAAATATCACCCAGTAAGCAGACTAAGGCAACTGTGGCAAAGAGACAAGGTTATCAGCTTTCAAAACACAAATCAGTGCCTTTGATTATATACTTAATTTTGAGTTTGTTGTCTTATTTGTGTTTTTTATTTCTCCTATAGTCATTTTAGAAAAAAAAAACATTTAAAACAAAGATGATACTTTAATAAAACATAGCAGAGAACTCAACAAAGTTTCTTAAGCTAAGCTGACATTTTCCTCTGGGTTTACAGACATTTACTGAGTGGCACTAGAGTTTCATCCTTGTTAAGAGCCAGACTGGAAATGCTGAGAAAACAGGAATCTTCACACACCTTCTTCATCTTTCTCCTCTCTGTAACTTTCTGTTGCTACTTTATTATTCATACTAAAGGAAGGAAAAACAAAATAATGTGGAAGGTGGAGGAGGGATCTTAACTGGGTTGTCTGTGAACTACACGCACTCTCACCAATAGACACAACCCAGCTAACAGTTTTAGGTTGTCAGAATGTTTCCGTAATGTTTCCATTAAGTAATAAAAATAAAAAAAAAGGTTATTTGGAAAGTACTAGGAATGTTCAAAACGACAAAAAGACGTTTTATTAACGTTATTGCTTGGCTAAGTAGTATGTTTCACAAACTACTTAAGAATAACATTTTTGATTTTTGAATGTTTTTCAATAACTTTGAGAGAACTTTGAGAGAATGTTAGCCACCGTTCTGAGAATGTTCCCTGTTAGCTGAGAAGACATTGTGGGGGCCAGTGGGTTATTCCCCCGTTGTCCGTAGCCTAATGTAGATGACCATCACTCACTGTTGCAATCATTTGTGCAAGCCAAAAATTCACACCAGCTCCGGTTACCACACAGGCCTTTGGAGTTTGCAAACACATTGTGGCAGTATACAACAAGTGTGTGTGTTGGAGTGTGATAGAAGTACTGCCCTTGTAGCATAATGCAAGCATGTTTTAAAGTGAATTGATACATGGGGAATTAAAAAGGACTAAATGAGTTGTGTGTTGGTTTGTAAATAGCAAACGTTTTAGAACATGATGGCACTGCAGCATCTATACTGTATCTAGACATGTGGATCAGACATTGTGTTGGGTTAGGATGCATTCTGTATAGCAAGCTGTTATACAAGTGTGTGAAGGCGCAGACTGAAACTGTAGTCAAAATCATTTCAGCAGTAAATTCATCAGCTGTAAAGCAGGGCCGGCTCTAACAAGGAGCAAACACTGAAGCATCTATAGCTTTTACACCCTCCTCTGCAAGGCAAAGGCAGCTGGTGTATTTACAAGACAGAAGTCATGAATCACAGACTGTAATTCCTTCAAAAAAAGATTTGCTGAAAATACCTGTTGATATTTTTATTAGAAGATGTAACTCACACAGCTATCGGTCATGCAAACAGCGTTGCATGATTTGCTGCAAGCAACGTGTTGTGTTTTCAGTTTGTGCATTTGAATTGCCTTCAGAAGAAAATTTGTCGATGTGAAAATTCTCCAGGAATATCATCACATTCTTACTTGACTTACAGTTTTGTATGTAGCAGATTTATGACCGTAAATAACAGAATGGCTGGTTGTGATCTTCAGAGCTTATGTTAAGATATGTGAATTTAAGAACTGAGTCACATAGGATTACAAACTCAGATGTGTCTTTGAAACGTCCCCTTTTGGCACTGAGGTCCTGTTTTTTTATTTCTGTTCCTTGAGATTCACAGATGCAGTTCACTCCTCTGAAATCTGCATAGCACACCCATTGAGTTGGCCCTGGCCGCCTCATGACTCATTTCCTCATCAAAGTCAGTCAGTGTACAAGATCAGGGACTCTGTCTTTATTTTATTCATGATTTATGTGAAATCTAAGAAATACATCACATCACTTTGCTCTAAAAAGCACAATACAGATTGCAAACTTTCGGAGAAAACTTCCCCCAGAAGTGTTAATTTTGTCATCATCATCATTTACTCTCTCTCTCATGCCTTTTGGAATTGTCTAATTCAGACATTTTGCTAAATTTCTTCTTTTGTGTCTAGGGTAAAAAAAAGTAACATGAATTTGGAACAACACAAATTCTGATGACAAAATTGTACATTTTTGTGAACTATCCCTTTAAGCCAAAGTGGAGCAAATGTTTCTGCAAACACAGCTCCCAGGAGCCTTTGAAACAGTGTTATGCACCTGGCAGGCAAGTTCAGACCCCCTCCCATCTCCTACCTTCTATTCATCTTACTTTTAAATAGTTTATTTTCTCTCTGAGTAATGTCAACCTCTCTCCTCTGTGTGTGTTGGTGGGTTGGATATACAGAATAAAGAATCTCTTTCCTCACTCTCTCTCTTTCCTCCTCACTTGCTCCCTGTTTGTGTCTCTCACTCTCTTTTTGTCCCTCTGTGAGGTCTTCAAGGGGTGCACAGGAAGGTCTTGAGAGGGTGAGAGAGAACATGAAGGAAAAGATGAGGACAGATTCCCAGTACAAGCATCCCTTCAGCTGTTTGCACGGCATGGTCCCTGTTACTATGGCAATGTCACTATAGATGTGGGGGGATGAGGGCAGCTTAGGTCGAACTGAGGAAAAGGGCTGGTCAAACACAGCACTTCTCAATAGAAGTGACATCACTGAAGAGGAATTCAGTCTTTCTTCCAGATCCTTTTGTTATTCTTTGGAGACTCTTCGGTTCCTTTACACTGCTGTTTTCAAAAGCTTGTTGCACTGTGGAGGCAATCCTGAGACTGTTACCCTCCTCCAAAATGTAAAGTTATCAGAATTGCTTTTCTTTTTTTATCTGCCCTAGTGACTGCTTATATGCTCCCTGAAAAAAACAGATGTAGTAGATCAGTGTTTCCCAACTTTTTTGTCTTCCGTTCCCCCATGGCCTCATTAGTAAGACTTAGATACACCTTTCATTGACAACAAACCAGGATTATGTACATGATGTTATTTAGCATTATCCTTAATATTATTAAACTCATTTATAAACAATAAATACATGGGTATGGGTTTAACAAAGGAAAATGTTTTCAAATACCCCTCGGAAACACACAGACCTGGTTGAGAATCACTGTACTAGACTATAAAGTCCAGTTTGAGATTTCAATGGAAACTGTCTACAAATCTATATCTATATTTCTATATCTATTGTTCCTTTCTCTTTACTGTTTAGGATTACATAAGCCCATGCAACACCCTGCCGTTGCCTTTCTGTTTTAAAATAAAAACACATGACATCATCAGCAGCTGCCCCACAATATTTTCAGGGTCCGTCAGTTGCTGTGGTGATGTCTATGTCATGTGCCTAAACTGGCCCCCTTCCAGACATTCATGTAGGCACAAAATAATGACAGACCCGCACACCAGCAGGACTCAGGTGTCCCCTGTTTTAATTTGCCACTCCCCACAGTCCACATTTCATCTTGTAGTGGGTGCACCATGTTGAAAGAATGACCCGTGTGCTCCTGTGGGACTCATCTATGTGGAGACTGCAATCTGAAGTCCTTTGATGGGTGGACAGGAAAATGCGAGTCACTGTGGAGGGGAGATGTCTGTTTTTTTTATTCCATCACCTCCCCCCCAACCCATTCTTCCCCCCCTCTCTTTCTCTCTCATTCTGTCTCTTTTACTTTCTCTCTCTCTCTCTCCCGCTTTATGTCTCTGCCTCTTTTTCCCCTTTCTCCTAACACTAAAGCCAGGAAACATCTGTAACCTCGTCTATGGGCAGCGTCTGTAGGTTTTAGAAATTTCTAGGGCTACTCTTGGACTCTGTAGATAGAGCCAATCAGGAAACTGTCAAAAGTGCTCAGACTGGAATACACTGTAGGAAATGTTTTTTGAACAAGCTCTGGTTTGTCTTTTAAAAGATTCTCCATATGTCCCAGCAGGACACATTGGTCTCATTTGTCATGCAGTGTGCAGCGGTTTAATTGGTTATTGAGTTTGCTGTGGTCATTTCTATAGCTTAAGAGCTCTGTCAATCAAAGAGCCAATCCATCTCTCTGCTTTGGTGTTGTGGGACTTGTAATCAACATTTGCGATCTACATGACACAGCAGCTTCCCCCCAGAGGACAAGATCTGGACATCTGGCTTAGGAAACACTATGTTGCAGTGTTATTCACTTGTGCCTTAAACCTGATTGTGATTCACACTTACTTTGTATACCAGCTTAGATTCAAAATGTTCCATCCTCAATATAATGAGTTGCAGGTTGGATAATCATTGCATTGCTACACTAGAGAGTGCACTTAACTGCCCACTTTCTCTCTTTTTTAATGAGCCAACATTATGTTCTGTATATTTTAATGCTGTAGATATGCCTGTGTGGTTTTATTTAGGGGCTGGTCAATGCTTTTTCATTGTCTGCTGACTGCGTTGGAGTCAAGATGGAGGTATTTTTATGGCAGCTTTGTAGTTACTCCATCAGTCATGTGGCTACAGAAAACAGGCCCTCAGCTCTTCTGTTCTTACATACTGTTACACCCATCAGATTGCAGAGCATTTGGGAAAACAACTGTCAGAGTACGGTCATTTTACAAATTGGGAAAAAGACAGAGTACCCTTGTGATAATAACGATAATGTGTTCTTAGTAGCTAAATCACCGAAGAGAAGCTGCAACACAAAATATGGAATGTATGACTCATTTACTTTATAACTGTACAAAAACTGTTTAGTGTAAGAGTGAGCAGAGCCAAGGTGGCTTTCACCAGCCAACTATATAAAACACTTCCACACTGCCTAATACCTTTGCTTGATTTGAAGTCCTGCCCTGCAATGAAAGCTGTTTTGTTTTTAAAAACATTGCAAGTCTGAAGGTCACACTTATTCTAAAGTGTCTCATAGAGTGATCAATAGATCTTTCGAAGGGTCTCTCATCTGAAGTAGATTTATATTATTCACGGAACGGTACAAGTTGAGATATTTTTCAAAACACTTAGCATGATGTTTAGTATTTTTTTATGCATCAATATAACCAGACATAAATACTTTTAGACATTTTAATGCTTGTAAAATGCCACATGGTGATGTAAATGAATGCGTGTGTTTGAGTGTTTTTAAAAGAAAATCTTAGCCCCTAAGATTCAAATCAGAGATGCTACAAAATTATGTTTGTCCAAACACTGTCACACACAAAAAAAGTAGTGTGAATGTAGTGTACTGCCACAGTCTTTAGGAACATAATGACCAGCTACACAGTGTATTAAATCTATTGTGGTATTCAAAATTTTGCTCACCTCGCAAGGAGACTGTTAGTCAGTGAGCAGGGGTTTCCCTTCCTTGATGTTTGTGTGTGTGTATGTATGGGTGGGGGCTATTTATTTGTTTGAATGGGTGGTAAAGCAAACTACCATCACTCTCAATAAAACTCTATAGGCAGAAACTTAAACGTGTCAGAATTTCACCCCTCCCTTAACAGGAAGACAGCCCTAAGTGACCCCCTTCTGATGCCCCCTCCCACTTCTCACCATAGCCCACTGACTATATCACAACAGACATCACAGACACTACGGGACCCCTTTCCACTTATCAGAATTCTGCTCACAGGGTAACACTAAACTGTGTATGAGCATCATCAGTCCATGTAATAGGTATCATCCTGTTACAGTACATAGTAGATATATTTGTCTTTAATATTCAGCTAGAACTCGTACGTCATCTTTGACAGTTGTACACCCCCCCCCCACTCATCTCCCTGCCAAAACAATGGTGATCTCTGCTCGAATAATCTACCACCCTGATTGGTCCGTCACAGATTACTCTTGGGCCACCAGCTGTCAGGAGCTCAGCAAAGCTTTTCTTTTTTTGTTTTTGTAAGAGACCATCCATAATTTTCAGCTTCTAGTTTAACCGTATTAACAGACCTTCATATAGCTGTCTGGGACAGAAGCCAATTATTTTCATTCTAGTAAACAATAGAAGGTCAGAGGAAACCGGAAAACCCTACTGCGCCATGGCGATAAGGCCCGATTCGCTTCCCAGCCTCTTGGGAGCCAATGGTTTCTGGCTTTGGATCAGTTTAATTCAGTTTTTTTTTTGCAGATTTCATTTTTATTTCTAAATCTGTTTGACTTCCACACTGTAGTGTGTAGATGTGAGTTTTTGTAGTTTCTGTTGGACAGACATCTCAGAAGCCTCCTTTCATGCAAAATGTTATAGCGTTGAAGGATTAGTAACCAATCAGAGCATGGCAGTCAGCTAATTCCTTGTGAGCCTGCATCGAAACCGTGCTAAAACAATGACAATTGTCTGTGTGCGCTTAACCTTTATATATACTGTAGGTAAGAGGGCAGAATTGAAGTCGGAACGCCAATATCATATTAGAATTAATTGAAAGTGGAGACTTCTTGGCATCTAATGGAGGGCTTTCTGTGAATAGATTGACAAAAATAGTAGCATTGCCAGGCGACTGTTATTGCAGCTGCTCCCATAACTTCAGTCTGCATGTACATAGATCATGGTATTTACATGGGCAGATGCTCTAATGCTGGTTGTTTGTCTTCCAACACAACGTGTGTAGCCTGTAGTGTCATATGATTGATAGCCAAATGATTAATGGATTCACTCTTTGTTAACACTTACCATACTTATAATTGGTGCATGGGCTGCCACACAAACAACGCATTGTAATATTGTTTGACTCAGCTGAGTAAAAAGTGAAAATTGAGCCTTCTGTTATCAGTGATTTCTACTGCTGTCAGCTGATGATGTTTTATGTTGCTTGTATGCAAGGAAAAGGATTCGATCACTTCATTTCAGTTCCAAACACCATCAATTGTAAGAACACGGTGCATGACCTCCATCTGGCACTACAAGTAGTAAAATACTTTTGGGTTACTGCAGGTTTATGTAAAATGGTATGCATAGAAATATCGATGGCTTTCACAAGACGCATGTAATTAATTAAAAAGTTGGCTTGTGCAATACTGAAGCATGGTTGGAGTAGTTGGTTGTAATGCCCTGCTGAAAAAACAAGCATATGTTGTATTTTGGATGCTATTATGCTTTTGTTACTAGCCAGCTTTTTAACTAGCTTAACTTCCTTGGTCAGACAGCTTAACAGAAAGGGTATGCTAGTCAATCAGTTTCAGAAACTAGCTTTAACTGGTAAACTGTTTGGCTGTGTTGGTCTATCAGCAGGACCAGAACAAACCATGGAAACTGATGCTGGTCTAGGCTGCACTGTAAAAATTATTGTCTTATGAGATTTATAACAATTGCATCTAAATTAACTGGTTTTATATTACAATTAAAATAGTATTTAATAAAAAATCAACCTGACTTTACTAGGTTACCAACAAAAGTAATTTTAAAGGTTACATCAAACATAAATAACTCCTTGAGGTAACAACAGCACGACAGAGGTATTTGTTATTGTGGAAACCTTTTTTATTGTATTAAACAGGAAATTTACTCCCCAGGTCCTCACCTAGCTGATCTGTGAAATTCTTTGTTTTGAAGCATGCTTGAGACAACATTTACAGTAGAACTGTTACTTACACTGTGATTCTCTGTGTTGTAGGAACAACAGAGCGCGTCTGCTTGATTCAAGGCACCGTTGAGGCACTCAACAGTGTCCATGACTTCATCGCGGAGAAGGTACGGGAGATGCCTCAGAGCGCTCAGAAAACAGAGCCGGTCAGCATACTTCAGCCACAGACCACTGTCAACCCTGACCGTGTCAAACAGGTGAGCCTCACTTCCTCTCAACGTTCTCAAGACATTGGCTAATGTTCTCTAAAAGTTATCAAAAAAATTCTTGCAGTAATTTTAGTAGAACATTTTTACACATTATATATCACATATATCAAAAGCGTTAACCATAAGTTGTTAATGGAATGCTTTGAAAACATTAAAGAATTAAAAACTTTGAATAACATTCTTTTAACCAAACAGTGTTAATACAACGTCTAGGAAACTGGATGTTTTGAATGTTTCTATAACTTTCAAAATAATGTTTTTGACATATTTATTACTTAAAAGAAACGTTAGGGAAACAATCTTACAACCTAATATTTTTAGCTAGGTTGACCCTGCCCATTTCCTGTTTCTCTCCTTTCCTGTTTCCTCCCCTTCCCTGCCGTTCTAAAACACATGGAAGAGAATGTGAATCCTTTTCATTTACTGTGTTCTCCGTTCAAATCCGATTTTTTTATAGTTTTAAGTGGAAACATTTATGTTGAGGGTGACTTTTGGTATCAGTGCTGCCTAATTTTCACAGTGTTCATAAATGTATGAAAGCCAAATAATGAAATGAACTATTAGGAGAGTCATTTTGATGAACACTGTTAACTCGGTTAAACAGGTCACACTTAATTTGGCATTTGTGTAATGAGCAAACAAACTCTCAAAGATTCCGATTGTTTCAATTAGACAAGCCATTGATTGCACACTGGCTATCTATTTAAGAGATTATCGCCACTGGTCACTCCATTATTATGGTGCATTGATTTCCAGGCCCCTGCATTGTTGTCATCCACAGCAATGATTCTTCTTTTATTTATTCTTCATTAAATCACCCTGAGGATAAAGATGGTGTAGGCTGTATTCATAAATTATTTACAACATGCTGCCTATTTCTGTTCTTTAATTTTTAGTTAAGCTCGTCCATTAAGGAAGCGTGTCTCTTTGTGCTTATTGAGTAGTCTCTGTGAAGACAGGGCCATAACCTGAATTCCTGGAACATAAGTTCAGGATGCTCACCCCTGCAGAGTTCCGACCTAATTATTTATGCATGTAATTATAGGGCTTATCAGCGCCGCAACACATCTCTCTTCAGTCTGCACTATTGTCTCTGGAACAACTCGACTGCAAGATTTTTCTGCATTCTGCTGCAGTGTGCTGTTTGGAAATCAATACTTTCTACAGTGACGTGGAGAAAATATACATTTTCAATAATAAAGATAAACAATTGAGCCAAGGCTAACTTTTTTTAAAGCATGCTTAACCAGCTAACACTTTTAGGTTGTAAGAATGTTTCCATTACATAACAAAAATGTAAAAAAAAACAAAAGAACATTTAAGTTCCAGGAACTTCGTCCAGTTTTTTAGATGTTGTATTAACGTTATTGCCTGGGTATAGGAACGTTATTCAAACATTTTTTTAAATTCTGTTAGCTGGGAAGGCCAGACATATAAACATCAGATTGACCAGGCTGTTTTAAAAAACCTTGGCTTAAACAAACGATAATTTATGCTTTGTTAGTTGTTTTGTTTGAAATTTTGTTTAGAATTCTGATTGGTTTGGTCAATTCCAGTGTTTATAGGTCTACCTTAGTGTGATGGTGGTCACGTGATCTCGCCTTGCCTTAGCATTCCTTTGCAATTGTCACCACACGTGCAGCTGTTGTGGCATGTATCTCATTGCAGTTCACATCAGGGAACAGACTGATAGAGAGATAGAGGGCAAGATTTGAAGTAATATTAAGCAGCAGCTGCCATTCTTGGGTACAACAACCGCTCAGCCTGCAACCAAATGGTCAGAGCAGGACTGTGGTTAACGCCTAACTTAATCCAAAAGCTGCCTTTCCACACCCATCCTCAACACAGGAAAGCTGATCATCTTTATGACTTATTGTTACAGGCAGTGTTTAAGTGAAGTGAATTTTTCAAGTACCAGCATGCAGTGGCTTCCTATATTCCGCAAAGGTTTACTCTGATCTTTTCCTGTGCACAGCACTGCCGGCTTCCCATATCCTGTTTTTCCCCATCCTCACAGGAAACAGTCCATTAATGCACAGGAAGCCAGTCCCTAATTTTGTCTATAGGTAGGCACATGAATGCACAGTGAATAATTGAAGTTGGGTATTTTTGTGTGGTTATAAGAACAGTATTCAAACAATTTCTTTAAATCCTGTAATGTTTTTAATGTTACTGCAGGAAACTTTTTTGATAACTTTAACTTACAGAGAACATTAGCCAATGTTCTGAGAACGTTAGCCGAGTATATGCTTTTAATTGAAACTCTATAGTATGGCATAACACAATTTTCAGCTTTCATTCTAAATATTTAAACATGAGCTACAAAAAACTACAGTAATAACTACAATAACTATTTAAGTTCATTAATTTAAAAAAAGGAAAAACTGCATTTGACCTTTATAAATATTTGGAAGTCCCTAAGCTCCATAAACGGTTCCTTATGCTGTGCCTGACTTTAAAAAGTGGAACAATTTCCATGTAATCTCTTTTTTCAGCATCTAAGAGAAAGCAATGACTTTGCCCATGCATCACTGGTCTTTCCTGTAATAACCCACAGCTTTACTTCTACTATATTGATGAGTGAGATCGCCTTAAGTGGATGTGCTGTTTCAACCCAACCGTTCCCTTCACGACACCACCAAACCCAGCCTATTTAATTATCCTGTGTCGTGAATCTAATAAAAGTTCTCACTGGAGCACTACACACACTCGCACACACAAAAACAGCCAAGCGAAGCACTGCTGTGTTCCCTGCTCATCTTCTAAATTAAAAGCGACATCAGGAAAATTGCTATAACGTCTGAAATTGGAAAAAAAAAAACAACAGCCCAACCTTTCTCTGCCCTCCCCTGACTGGTCTCTGGAGGGATAGTGATTGGCTGAAATATTTTATGCCGTTTTTACCCTTCAAATCCATCAGCCGGCCAGGAAAAAGGTCATTGTCTCTCCACAGAGTATATGTAATTTCCAGAAGAGCCAATGGGGAAGATGTGGCTTACACAACATTGGTTGTTGGACAAGGAAGTACATCTTTTAATGCCAAGCTCAGATCTCTTTTGTGAGAAAGAAAGAACAGATGCAGTTTGTGTTGTGCATCTTTTGTATTCGCAAAGTGACAATTTTGTTGGTTATTTTGTCTTGCTATATTTGTAAAAAGAGATCCTGTTTTATTCTGCTTTATCTGCTTTTGTTTGTTCAAGTGAATTATCATTAATAGCACAGGTATATTTTCCACTCACAATCTTATGATATCTAGGACTTTCCCCATTCTGTTTACCTGAAAAAATGAATATCGTTTTCCTATATGGAACACAAAGCCCTGAAATGTCCAGTGGGTGATACAAGTGGATATTAATAAATCAGAATGTTGAGCATTATTATGAGGGATTATATTGGGCATTTCAGAAGAATTGACATGTCTATATTAAATCTCACAGTGTCACTCCTACCTTAAAGCAACCTGTCCCATTGATATTGGACTCTTGTGATCTCATTTTGTCTATGTGTGAGAGGATGTTCTCTATCCAAAGCTCGCACATCTCTGAGCCAGACCCCTGGGGATATGAGTTGTAACATTCTTTGATGGATGCGGGACTTGAGCTGTCTAAAACGGCATAAAAATCAATAATAAATCAGATCTTTATTAAAAATGCATTTGTAAGGCGCATGCTTTATTTGGTGTTGCTCTGCGTTGGGGTTCTGGAGAGATCTGCGATGTCAATGCCCGAGTTGTTTAGATCTTACATTTAGATGGATGTTGTTAAGGACTGACTATTTACCATGTTGATTTAGTATGATAAAGTATATTAAAAATTAAGAGTTTTTTAAAACTTATTTAATTATGCTGCCTGACTTGTTAGTAAATTCCATAAGGGATTTTTCTCTTATAGATACACTTTAAATTTGAAGTACCACTTTCATGTTTTGGAGTCTGCAGACTGTGAAGGTCTTAGCTTGGCACATTCACTTAAAACATGCCAGAGAAGTGGAGGTGAGATCTCCTGTGAGAACAGTCCTGAAGTCAAACTAGGACAGTTTGGACTGCAAAATGGACTGCTAAGGACAATGGTTTAGTAATATGGATCAACAATATATATATATATATATATATATCCCCTAAAGGCACATTTTGTAATTTCTATTCAGTGCTGTTCTCATCTGCCACAGTAATGTCTTAAATGTAATGTCTGTAATTTTAATTTTCACAGTAGATATTGATTGGTGGTGATTCAAATCATGTATTTAATTAATTTCAAATGTAAAATCAGTTTGCATGCATAATACTTTCTAATATGACATTATTTAATATAGATATTCACAGAATGTTCATGCCATTGTGAAGATGCTTGCAAATTGAAATGACCAATCAGATTCTGAAATGATTATGTACTGCTGTAAAGCATCACATGGCCATTATACACAGTCATAAGGTGGTCTGGCTATTAGGAAGATGAAAGACTTTATTTTGGAAATGCCATGCGCTCGGTCATTACAGGACAGACTATTTTTGGGTGCGTCACCACTTGCTCTTGCTCTTGGGGTTATTTAATGCATAATGCAGTTCAAAGAACTAAGGGTTAAGACTGTTGTGTATGTAGCTGTACATGTCTAATCACAAATGTATATGGTAATTAATTTTAGGGAACACCTTGTTGTTTGCACCAGTTGTTTGCTGTCTGGCGAAACGCACCATTTCTCGGAATGCATTAGCTATGGCTCTCAGTTTTTCCGTTTGTGCGTCATCATGTCTACTGATGAAAATTAAGTTTGAATTGAGATTAAACAGAGGTTAAATGAGACACTTGGCATTGCACACATTGAGGAGTTTAAACCACAGGCACAAGTGCTCCTTCACTCAGCACATCCTACTCCTGTGCTCAAAATAAAAGGCAACAATGAAAATCAGCAGCACACCGCATGGTGGTTCTGCTTTCTGCGTTTGAGTCTGATGAGGTTGAGAATTTCTCAGCTGACTTTCTCAGCTGCGACCTCTCGCATAGGCCCTTGCTAACAAACAGTAACCTCTCACGACAGTCATAAGACCAAGGTGAGGAGGAGGAGGAGCAGGACAGGGAGTTATTTTTAACTCATGTGGAGTTTTGTCTTTGTCTGTGCCAGCAGCCAGAGTACACGGGCAGAGGCAGATGCTGTGTAGAGATGGGCGGCTAAGCCCGGATCAGGAGACAGGCGATTAACCCAAAGGCAAGCGCTTAAGACTTCAAAGTGCAAACAGCTACGGCTCTAGAGTCAGGCACTGTTCTGGGGACGAGGGTTGGGAGGGGCGTAACAGTTGCTGGGTGCTCAAGCTGGATGGGATACGCCAGGGGTCATTGTTTAAGACCTTTGCCACCTTCAGTGCCACTGGCTGGAGTAAAGCTTGGTGCTTGGTTCTGGGCTGGGTACATTTTGTCTTTCCGAGTTCATTAAAAGAAGTAGAAAGAAGTTTAAACTGTATTCTGTGTGGCAGAACTCATTTTATAACAGAGTGAAGCCGAATTTGCTGCTACAGAGTCTCAGGGGGGCCCATCTGCCTGTTCAGCAAAACCCACGCAAAGGGAGACCATATCGTTTGATTAATTTGTGCAAGTCTCAGATGCTGGTCTCATTATATTAGTGTTTTTGTAGGGTAATAGAAGGAAGTGATACAGTCTACATAGGGAGTACATACATATGTCCTTCATGGCTGACAAATCTTTCATTGCCCATTACCCACAACCCCCTGCAGCATCCTCCCGACAATTCATCAAAGACTTCTAGTCCCAGATAAGATGGTGGCGCAGCAGCAGGCATCTCTTTCTCTCTCTCTCTTGCACTTATTTCACAGTCTCATCCTCCTTTCTTTCACTTTTCTTATAGATGGAGGGTGGAGACATCCACCTCCTCTAGCTCAGCACTTACATGCATTCAGTGAAATTAACCTGCGTATATGTCAACGTTGCTCAATTCTTACCCAAGAGCCTCTGTTCTCTCAGCACTTCTCCTGCCAAATGCGACCATTAAAAATTCAGTCATAAAGAAAGTCATAAAGAAAGAGGGGGAGACGATAAAGGAAGACGCTGATGCTACGAGTTATTTTAAGAAACAATACTTAGTGTTTTTTTAAAGAGTCTTTCATATGTTTTATAGTGTGCATATTTAGTGTAAATATTGATAATATTTAGAAATTATTAGACCAACAGGCTGATAATCATGTGAACCTGGCTATCTATTGTTTTAGTTTCAAAATTTATCCGCCATTTCATTTGTTAATATTCATTTTTCTATTGTATTAATTTATTATTAGTACATTGAGAATTAACAGGATAGAAATAAGCAAAACTTTTGGTATTAGTCTTACGTGAGGGTGTACACTATTTTGATAGTTTTACTGTATTGTACAACACTGTACGTCTTTCAGTCAAGATTTCATTATTTCTGTAATGTCATTCAAACAGCATGAAATTCAAGCATGTCATTTTATTCTATGGTGCCAAATACAAAGACAAACTTGCTGTTACGTTAAAAGATAGCGGCAAAGAATATTATTTTGCTCAAAATGTTCTATGTAAATGTTCTTCTTCTAGCAGGGAGAAAGGTTAATGTAGGAGTCCATTAAATTTCCTGTCGTCGTTTTTTTTATTTCTATGCTAATTCAGTTGAGTGTTAGAGCTACAGTGGCAAGGCTAAACAGCCTCTGTAAAGACATGTTTGTGGGCAGCAAGCTTCAGCCTTGAGGGAAAGAAAGAAAGGAACGTAACAGCTTACAAAAGAAACAAACGTAAGGCTGAGCCGATCAGCGCCCCCTCCCCAACCTCTCGCTCTGCTTTTCTGTACTCTCCGTTCGCTTTGTTCGTATACACCCGTACAAACACACACCCCCACAGACACACACACATACATCTCCTCCATCACTGCATACACATCAGCCTACTCCTCTCATCTCCTCTTTTCACCATTTTCATCTCTCTATCTGTCATTTTGACAGCGCAGATATTCAGAATGCAGCACTGTCAAAGCGCTCCTGGAGGGCTGGAGGTTTTCATTATACAGAGTAATTAACTGT
This sequence comes from Chromobotia macracanthus, assembly GCA_036877525.1. Classification (NCBI taxonomy): domain Eukaryota; kingdom Metazoa; phylum Chordata; class Actinopteri; order Cypriniformes; family Botiidae; genus Chromobotia; species Chromobotia macracanthus. Next base: position 4,854,176 of record JAZGTH010000075.1, on the reverse strand, counting down.
CAAAACCTCAACGCATATATAGTTTTCCTACAATGCTACAAAGCTCATATTTATCCGGCAATAATCAAAGAGATAAAACGCTAATTTGTCGACTCATTACAGAGCGAACATTTTAAGTAACATGGATGAAATTAATCTAATCTTTATCAGTTCAAAAGTTCCTCTGTGCTTCAAACGTGTGTGATGTTTGTGTGTGTTATGGACCAGAAGGTGTGTGTGTGTGTATGTGTAGACATGCAGTATAATAACTAAATGTTGGTTTTAAGTGAATGGTTGAGAGTATATAAGGTGGGGGTGTGAGGGTGGTTGGTTGGTTGCTATGCATCATTCCGACTCCCTTTCAGTCCCCCTTGAATGCTGGAGTTGAGTTTCCATGGAAACACTGACCCCTGGGAGTCGCTGCTTTTCAGGAGGAGCCTATTTTACCTAGTGATTCACAGCTCAGAAAGTACAAGAACAAAACACACAAGCATCTTCATATTTATCTTATATTGACTTTTTCTGAGCGCATCAGTGCAGTCGTATTTTCTTTTTTTAAAAACATTGTTTTTTGTAATAACAATATTTCTATATTGCTGTTGACTTTGTTTGCATTATTATCTTAAATGTACTTTTATTTTTTTGCTTTGTGGATTTCTGTTTTAGCCTCTTTTAGCCTCTTAACCCATTTTAGCCTTTAACCCATTTTAGCCTCTGATGTATCTACTACATCATTTTAGAACAAACTGAACTTGACTTAATTCTGTAAAAAGTGCCAGAATATTATATTTCACTGTGACATTTTGTCTAGTTGACATAAAAAGAAATCAAGCCGTTACTGCAGTTTGCAACAGTTTTAAAAATTATTTTGAATGCCATACTGCAGGTGAGGTGTATCTTAAACCAGATACAGCACCTAAAAAATATACTTTCCTTCAAATAGTCACAATTTCAACACAAAATCTTGATGCTAAAGAAAGTTTATAAACATGATTACATTTTACACTAAGAAATCCCAGGTTAATGCATGTGTGTAATGTTTCTAAGTGCTTTTAGCAACATTTTAAGAAGATATGTATGTTCTGTGTGAAGTCTTGGTAAAAAGTATCACTGTGAGTCACTGTGCTTCATCAGAGAGCGAGCTTTTCTAGGTTAGGAAAGAAACCATGGCAACCACTGTTTACACTTTTCCTTGTATCAAAAGGATATTGTTTTTTGCAGACATTGTCTAAAAGTTACTCACCGAGAACACTGCGTAGCTGTTGCCCCAGATTAAATTACCAGAGTAAACTCATCTTCCAGATATAAGTTTAACTGTAGTTGTGCTTTAATGATACAGCAACTTAAAACAAAGTAATTACCTTAAAATCCCAAAGCCAGGCTTTAGTTTTGAAAACAAATGGTTGCTGCAGTTGCCACAAATATATTTTTCTTTCAAAGACATTAATTCCAAGTGCTTCCAAGTGTATGAAATCACACAAATTTAATTTTAAATCTTAAATTTGAGACATGGTTTATGCTAAACTAGCATGAGCAATGGAATAGTTGTTTTAAAATGACTTGTTAACAGATGCCTGATTTGAGCTTCTCTATTTGTTTTCTTTAGGCCAAGCTGATAGTGCCCAACAGCACGGCAGGGCTGATCATCGGCAAGGGTGGGGCAACAGTCAAGGCTGTTATGGAGCAGTCCGGTGCCTGGGTTCAACTCTCACAGAAACCAGAAGGCATCAACCTGCAGGAGCGTGTGGTCACCATCAGCGGAGAGCCTGAGCAGAACCGTAAAGCTGTGGAGATCATTGTGCAGAAGATCCAGGAGGATCCACAGAGCAGCAGCTGTCTGAACATCAGTTACTCCAACATCTCTGGCCCAGTGGCCAACTCCAACCCCACCGGCTCCCCATATGCCAACTCAACGGAGGTGATGCCGGCTGCTGCCGCTGCAGCGGCGGCCACAGCCTCCAGTCTCCTGGGGCAGGCCAGTCTGGCTGGAGTGGGTGCTTTCCCCACAGCCATGTCCAGTTTCTCAGGGAACGACCTGCTGGCTATCACGTCTGCACTAAACACATTAGCCAGCTATGGATACAACACCAACTCCCTGGGTCTAGGGCTTAATCCTGCGGCTGCCTCAGGAGTCCTTGCTGCTGTGGCTGCTAGTGCTAACCCTGCTGCAGCTGCAGCTGCCAACCTGCTAGCCTCCTATGCTAATGACGCATCCACCAGCGCCGGCCATCCAGCAACCAGTCTGGGAGGCTTCACATTAGGCTCGCTAGCCGCTGCCACCGGAGCCACCAATGGCTATCTGAGTGCTGCCTCTCCACTGGTTGCAAGCTCTCTATTGGCCACTGAGAAGCTAACTGAAGGGGCCAAAGATGTGGTGGAGATTGCTGTGCCAGAGAACTTGGTGGGTGCCATTTTGGGGAAGGGAGGCAAAACGCTTGTGGAGTACCAGGAACTGACAGGAGCCCGCATTCAGATCTCCAAAAAGGGAGAGTTTGTTCCCGGCACCAGAAACCGTAAAGTTACCATTACTGGATCGCCAGCCGCCACACAGGCAGCCCAATATCTTATCAGCCAGCGAATTACATACGAGCAGGGTGTGAGGGCCACCAATCCGCAGAAGGTGGGCTAAAAACAGGGAGTATGAAAAAGGAGAGAAAGAGAGTGGGGGATGGGGAATATACAGAGAAAGAAATGGAGGGCATGAATAATGAAGAAAATCATCAACCACATACTTTGTGGAAATCTCAGTATTAAAAAAAGATGGAAAAAATCAAGTAACAATGTGTAAAATGTAAATATGGGTTTATTTCTTAAGTTTTAATCTTTTGGGATTTTTATTGGTTGATTTTGTTTTGTTTTTTTTGTTTGTTTTGTTGTTTTGTTTTTGTGCATTTTTCTGGACAGCAGTGAATGGCATTTCAACCTGGCATGCTGCCGCGCTGCAGTTCCCAGCAGGTGGGCAAGGTGGTATGATGGGGGAGAATGGGGTGGAGCAATCGGAGATCCAAACTCCCTGGAATCAGCCCTTTCCCCACCCCCATCCCCTCCTAGCTGACAGATTTTTTCTACTTTTTAGCCTTTAAATTAATTCCAACCCTTCCACCCATGCCCCCTCTTTAAGAGGGTCTGGGACTGAAAATAACCCCCCTCCCCAATTCTGTGATACCCCATAAACCCACCCTAGCCCCAGCCCTCCCAGTCCCAGCCAGCCTAACCCTGCCTTGGATGATGGGGCAGGATATGGCAGGGGATGTGAGGCTGCTCCAGGGTCTCTCAGCATCACTAGACATTGACCTGGGGTTCCAGTTTGACCAGGTGCATGCCAGTGATGCTACTACAGATGTTGTTAGCATAAGGGAAGCTCATAGATCTTGTTGCGGACTTAGGCCAGGCCGCAAAATGCATCTGCTTTGGTCAAAATCCTTAGTACCAGAGCTGCTACAGATTGAGGCATTTTCTCTATGGGGTTTGAAGTCTGGTGTTTATACAAATACTATTATCGTTATTCTTACTACTACTATTATTATTACAAATTATCATAACCATCAACGTTATTTATTAATATGATTTCACCCATAAGGACTGAGGTATTTTCTTTTGTTTTTCTTAATCTGTGAATTCAGGTTGACATGAATGTAAAGACAATATTTTGAATTTAGTTTTTTATTTAAGTAGATTGAATCGTGTGTCCATGTAATATATGTCTTATTTAACGTCCAGTGATAACTGCACCGTCGGCACCAACAGAGAGAATAACGGCAGGAGTGCTGTACAGTTATATTAATACAGTTTAAAAAACCTTACACGTACAAACACACATTCTCAGCAAATGATTACCACACAAAGTGCTGAAAATGCAGCTAAACATAAGCAGACTTGAAATTACAATGGGACTAGACAGTTTATTCACATATCTACTGAATGAGAATGTAGGTCTTTGCACAAGTCCAAGGGAGTTTACCTATAATAAAAATACAATGTTATATCGAATTTTAAAACTCTTTCTGTAATGTAGTTTACATCTCCCTTCTGTTCTGATCTGCAGTGATAAACGATAAAGCCATGGTGCACTTAGAGCCACTGCAGTCAAATGCCTGCACAAATCTGTCATTGGAAAATTTGCATAGATATTAAATAACTATTTATGAACACATACTACTGAACAACCACAGCCAAGAACAAATTCATGCTCTGATCAGCACAGGTTAGTTAGTTACATGGTCTGCCCTGGAAATGTTTTGTTGTGGCACCTTTTATCCAGGTTGTCTGCACTTTTAATGCTAATAATAATCACCAGTGAACCTGTGAATAGTTCTGGGTGTGTTTATTTACCACCTATTTACCTACACATAAATTACATTGTTGGAAACCGAATGGGCTGCCCATGTCAACAACATCCTGTGCAGATAAGAACTGCCAATGTGCGACGTATGTGCTGCTAATGAGATCATACTTTGTTTTGTTTTATATGAAATCTGAGTACACTGAATTTCGTCTTAATGCACTGTGAAGTGTGGAGGCCGTGATGGAAGGCCAACAGAGTCAGGGTTCTGTATTGTTATCGTATTGATCACAATGATAGAATGTACCCATGTGGAACCTCTAATATCTCCACCAACATCCATGGAGTCAATGTATTATTCAGAAGAGATCAGAGAATCAGGGCTAAATCGTTTGTTAGGCTGAGGTCAGAGTTTTTTGTTGTCTTGGGCATCATATCGAATTATATATATATCCAATTAATAACTTTACAAGTGTGCACTCAGTTATGCCTATCAAAAGCCTAACTAACTAACTAACCAACCCCAACTGAGTGAAGGGGCAGAGGATGGTATAGTTTATAATTTTGTGTCCTCCAAAATGAAAAGTCTAAAAGATATATCTTTTATATTTTTTACTGGCTGGAATTTACTTTATACCAAATATATCAAGACTGTTCTGTATTTTTAAATGCATACATTAGTTCTAGTTCTAGAGAGAATATCCAAGCAGATTGGATGGCTACAGAATTAGAATCTAGACAGTGCTGTGCTCTCTCTCCCCTGACTAAAGTTATGATTCTTTCCTCTCCTTTGCTATTGGAGCACCAGGGAGAGTAAATCTGAACCAATTGGTAAGGAGGCTTCTTTATTTTCATCAAAAAACCATCATCTCCCCTCACCTTTTCTCAACCCCGTTTTACCTTTGTGCACCCCCATTCTGACACATCAACCCAGAGACCCCTCTCTCACATCTCTCCATGGGTGGCGATGTCTCGTGTAAAAGTGCATGTGTGCTTGCCCTTCACAAAACAATGACAACACAAGAGGGAAGATGTGTCTACAGAGTAGAAAGTAAAAGCTTGCACTAGGCCACAATTGATCACATCACACATCTGGGCCGCTCTTTAAAAAGGGAATTTACCAAGCCATCAATGTGTTTGTATGGTTAGTGTGTATATGTGTGTACAGCAAGCTTACAGTCTTCAGTTTGGATAGCAATGACTGTGTCCCGCCAGATATGTGAGCTGCAAGCGGTTGTGTTCTAGGGGAAGTCTAACTAGCAAAGTAGAGATCGAAACGACTGTGTTGTGAAACGGCTCCAGGTACTAAGCAAGCTAGCGGCCCATTTCTGATGATATAATGAGATCATTTTTTCCAAATAAAGGCACATCATAGTTATGCTAGCTATGAAGATCAAGATGGCAATTGAGTGCCTCCGCATTTTAGAGTGCATCTGTGCATTGTTTTTGAACCCATAATGCAGTACTTCATTAGATACTTCAAAGCATGAGCAGTGGAATCAATCTCAGTAGATCCCAGATAAAACATTAGATACATATAAACACACACAAACAAAGACTAGGTTACATCACAGTCCAATTTGATTAACACAAAAAGCAAGATAATACTGTGACAATTTAATGTGAAAACTAAAAAAGGTGCCAACGTAGTGTCAAGGAGCAGCTTTCTGTTTTTTGTTTGTTTTTTGTATTCAGTACTAAAAGTACATATGGGGGGGTCCTGTTTTTTTCATTTGTTAGTAACTGGGAAAATAGATCAAATGTGATGAGTACTGAAAGCAATATACGTAGTAGCATGTCGTCATGTCTTGTCCTTTTATTCTGTCTGTGTAGAAGCTTTGGATTAACATAGTTGTTGAGTAGATTTGCATATACTATTTTTTAAGTTGTGAAGATGCTGCTATTGAATAAGTGATGTACTAAAATGTAAGATAAAAAACATATCTGGTCAGTCATTTAGCAGGATGTGGTAGTTCTAAGAGGTGTAACTAAATGAAATAATAATTGCTTTATCACTGGATTAAATAAACCTGTGCCAAAATAGATCTTTACAGATTTAAATGTGATTTAAACTCCATTAGAGCAGACATAGTTTTGTAATGAATAAAAATGTGAAAAGTGCCAAAACTAGTTACAATACTAGCGGGGGATAAAAGTGACTAGCAAAAGCAAAAAATAGACGTTAGCACTATAAGGTTAAAAGTTTTCTGCCCCCTTAATAACTAGTCTTTGTGAAAAAAGAAGAGGGATTCATCTGTTAGGCCAAATAAAAGCAGGGTGCCATGTGGCCATAAACACACATCCCTGGGGCTAGAAGACTGCCGAGTTAGCTTAGCATGGTTAAAGTTTTATAAGTTATCAGCATTCTTAATTCAGCCTTTTATAGTTCTGAAAATGTATTTTGTGAAGATAGATGTTATCTTTTTTGCACGTTGATATTGCATGATACCAAGTGAAGCGTGGATTTAAAAAATGAAGACACAAAAAAACATAGAAAAAGAACAAAAAAAAAAACAATTAGGCAACGTGCATTCATTTCGAGGACAAATCTTTGCATGGCAACAACAGTTAGAGCTAATAAATTAGCTTTTTCACATTTTTAACTATTTTTTAGCTTTGCTAAGACCAAGCTGGGAGGTTTGTTGTCCATTTAAACTAGTCCACAAAAACCCACATCATTCAGAATCATTATCATATTCAGCATCATACTTAGAGCACGCATTTTGTACACGTTATCAACATATTGTGATATTTTATGAAAAATAGAAGCTGGGAATGGAAGATTCGTTTATAGGAACTTCTCTTTGTGAACATTACAACAGTTCATGGTCGTGAATGTATTCACCTCAACATAAGTTTGCATATCACTCTTTCGATCATGATTTTAGGGCTTGTGTTTGCTGTAAACTGTGTCAGTACTAACATCATTAGGTTATGTTACACCCTTCTGTTGTTTAGCTTGTTCAGCCATCACTGCACATTAAGCTTGATTCATTCTTGTGATAATATGCACTTTATGCTTCTCTTTGATTTCATGCCACCCCAGTAAAAACAGCCCTGTTTCCAAATGAGAGCAAATGCAATGACACTGCTTAACCGCTTGAATCCTTGACCTCATGTTTCCATCAATAAAGAGATAGCAGAACTTTTCAATGGGCAGGCTTCCTTATTATGTCATAATGCATTGATAAGGCACTATAGATGAATTGCTAAGATTCGTTGTTTGCATGAAAAAACAGCCAGATTATCATAATGACCAAAAATGGCAGAATAGTTTTACAAGCTGCAGAATTTGGAAATGTTGTATTTTCATAATGTTTTTTAAATAAATAATAATAATAAGAGCCAAAAGGCATGTCTGATATCATAAATATATGCTTTATTAGGGCCATGTCAAGACTTCAACGTCAAAATCGAACTATGCTTAGTCATGGTTTAAACTATATCAGGCACAGTTTTCATTCGCACATAAGATAAGTTAGCTCTGTTACTCAGCTGGAACAAGGAAAATGTGTGTTTTTGTGCATGCATTTAGCAGTTTTGTGTGTGTATGACATGTTGTGCAACACATGTCAACGTGCCCACACAAGCAGGGCTGATATTTTCTTTCCCAGGTAACTGGGTTCAGCAGCTTTGTCACATGCAGTCGAGTCAAGATAAATGCAAACTTATGGTTTAGCTGATGTTGAGAAGGTCATTGCTTTTATGTGGGCACATGGCTAGAGCTTGTTGCTCTTCCAAAACCCCACACGCCTCCAGTCCAACCCCGCCCCAACCTCGCCCTCGGCCCCCCCACCATCAGAAGAAAAAACCCTGGGGTCACTCTTGAGCTTGTACCCATTGAAGCACCAGCAATGTTAGAATACATTTGTCATATCACTGTTTTGTTCTCTCTTTTTTATTTTCCTGTTTTTATTTGTATGACACTCTCTAACCTAGACCAAGTATAACAAAATGTCATTCATATGTATCCTGTTTACTCTCCCTTTTTCTCCCTTTTGCACTTTTCACTGCTCCCCTTTTTTCCAACCACTCCCCACTCTTCTGCCGACCTCCCCTCACACCCTCCCAGACTTTCTCCTGAGTGCCAAACAAAAACAGTACCATTCCAAACTTTTTGAGTTCTCTTGTATGTTGGACATCCATCGGAAGCACCCATGAAGCCAGCATGTTTCTCCATAACATGATGTCAGTCATGACGCCTCAACATTACCCAAAAAGCAAGCAGTAAAAGCGAGACCTGGATTAACATGGTATAAAGGCTGGCTACCTCTCATAAACTGCTTTTCCTAATTCTCTGTCATCTCTTCAACCTCCAGGACATCACTGATTATGTGCCATAATGTTGGGGGGCAATGTCACTCTCCTCACCCCCACGTCTCTCCATTTGATTTTCGATGGAAAACATTAACCGCAAACAAAGAAAAATCCATTTTTATGGCAGGTTTTTTTTTGTTTAACATAAAAACATGCTCAAAAAACTGCGGAGTGTAAACGTCAGCTGTGCAGCCATCTTCTGTCTTCTGAACTTTGAACTTCTCACCCCTCATGAACTTTATTGACCTTCTTCCTACCCTTCTATGTTCATCAACTGTTTGGACTTAAACTCTCCATTCCATCTCCAAACCTTTTTGAGACTGTGCAATTCTAGTTGAGATGATTGGATTTATTTCTTTTTTAAGTCATCATTGGGGACAATTCTCAGAGATAAAAAAACAAATATCAATAAGATCCAAACTGTTTCTCCACAATTTCATTATTTTCTCTCATTGTAAATATTTGTCAGATTTTGTTGAACTGTAACCAGAAACGTGTTCAACGCAATGGGGCTGGCAGCATAAAATCGGTTTTGTGGAGTGCTCGTAAGAGCCAGTGATACAAAGATAGATGTTCTACAGCTTTTAGCTGAACTAAAGCAGCTCCTTTATAGAAGTGAGAAAAGCAACCAACATGATAGAGTTTGGTTCAGAAAAGTCTTCAATATGAAACAATGCACAAGACTAAAATGTTAGAAATGGGTGCCAATGCAGCATGATTTGTTGTTGTAGAAGAGGTTGATTTACAAACAAGTACTGTGTGCATGTCCGTGTAACATAACTAAATATGGTTAAAGATAAACCACTGAGCCACATACAAAGAATTGTCTGGTGGTCATAGTTCTAAGTTGCCAGGAGAAACGTTTTTCATATTTAGTTCACGTCAAGTCCTTTACTGCCCTCAAAATGCATAATCACTACTAACCATTAAGGTAGACAATTAGAATAGGTTTCATACTTGAACTGATGGTAGTTGCTAATCTCATTGTACATATCAGATGTGTTGAGTGTAAATTGTGATACGTGTTGATTAGATGTCTTGATCATTGCATCTGTTCATGAGATCATAGATGAAAATATTTCTCTGTGATTAAGAGAGATCGATCATTCTCATACGTCTCAACCATGCTTTGAGCTCCACATCTAATGTTTCTATGCTGCCAGCTTTATTTTCTGATAACCCTTCATGAGCTTATTTATTTTAAAACTACTACACTTTTAATAAATGGCAACAAGAACTAGAAAAAAGGGAATGACTGGAAAGATGAATTACTGTTTTGTTTTTAGTATTTTAGTGGTTTCTTTTAACATCATCCATTAACTGACTTAAAAAAGTATTAAATATTTAATGTAACTGTAGCATTGTGTTTGTAAAAAAATAGTGAGTTGTGTTTCTTGACTTGTGGATTACCAGTGAAGTCAGCAATTTAGTGCTAATATCTATTAAGTCGTTTATTCCTTTTCTTTTTTTATTTAAGGGTTATTTTTTCCGACAGCAACAGCAGTCATTATAAATGTTCATTTTACCATCACCTGTCTTCTGTTGTCTTATTCTTCACCTCCCACAACACTCAGTTTCATCAAATAACACATTGCAAGTTTGTGCCTGAAATCATGTGCTCGGTTTTGGGGAGGGGCCATACTGCGTGAGTGATGCGTGTGAGCGCGTGACGTGAATGAATGCGACTGCTGAGAGGAGCTTGGGCGGGTGGGTGTTATGTCTTCTGTCCACCAATGCTAAAACCTGTTGGGTTTCCATTACCAATGGAACCTGCTGATGTTACAGCTCAAACCCATCATGTAAGCCTAGTTGATTTTGATCGTCCATAACTTCCCCCCCGTTTCCCAACCACTTTTCACCACTACCCCCCCTTTCCCTTATGAGCCATTGCCTCGCCACGCACACCCCACACCATGTGATGTTCTCCATGATAACATACTACTCGACCAGACCCACATTAACTGTTCATGATTCGCCACCATCCCTTACTGGCTGCCGGGGCCACGCCCAACCTGACAACTCTAAATAATACTTTTTAAAAAATGTAAAAAAAAAAAATGAAAAGAGTAAAACATTCAAGTGACTCTCAGGGTGTTTACGTAATCTACCTTATTCTGTGATTTCACAGAGACGCAACCCAGCTCTCCCTCAAGCTATTTAAGAAGCCCAAAGACAATTTACCATGTACGATTGCTTATCAAGTCTTCGAAAAAACAATGATATGCACCCAATTAAAGAAGCAAACAAAATGCTGTAATGTTTACAACCTTAACGAGACCAACGCTGTTGACAGAATGTGTAGGAGTTTCAAGACAATTCTTTAATAATACGTAAAGTTTCAAACTGAGTTCATTTTTAATGATAATTTCTATGTGACATAAAGTTCTGTGTTAATGAGACATTTTTGAAACATTGCATGTTACTATTTTTTGCAATGACTTACATTTTTTTAAATGTCAAAATGGCTGGTACAGTGTAAATTAGAGCTACATTTAGTTGCTAATAATAAAATACATTGATGTCAGTGTTCATCTCACATATCTTGGAGAAAGGTACCGGGCTACAGTCCGAAAAAAATGTGATTGCGTTACTGTATAGAATTTGTTCATATCTGTATATGGTGACAGTGAAAATAAAGGATGTACTGGAGGAATCAGGGAGACATGGCTAGAGTTTGAAAGGCCACTTACAACACCAACCGTAAAAGCTGACAGAAAATCACAAGGGCCAGTCAGTCAAACAGAACACAGACAGAGCTCAGCCTGTGACTATAACCGCACATGAGGTAAGTTACATAAGAGAAAGTATAATCTATTTATTTATATATATGCAACTTTAAATTATCATGTATTTACGATCCTTATGACATCACACCTTAACTTGAAACAGCATGTTGAAGTGTTTAAAAAATGGCAGCAAGAAACAAATTTCTACATTTTAAACAGTGGATGAATGATGAAAGACTGAAACAAATAATTGGGTGACTAATATGTAAATGCGGTGTGTGTGATGTAACAAAAGGTAATTTTCCAATTTGGTTATTGGTTTTGGAATAGAACATGACGACCAGTCAATTTAGAACAGTTTGTTGGTCAGTTTTTCAGAATGAACTCGATTCAAGATTATTTAACAACATTGTTTTTTTCTTGATCATTGTCATCCACCCACTTTCTCTGTGCACTAATTCATCCAACCTGCAAAAACCACCTTCACGTTCACAACACCAGCTTAAAGCCCTGTGAAGAATACCATTACAGCCATTGGTCAATGGGCTTGACCGTCTTTATGTTGGCTTCGAAGACATTGATCTGTGGTGGAGACTCCAGGGAAATTAACATTCACCTCATGATTTAAAAGTTGTCTCACCAAACCAACCATGAAGTAAAGAAGTATCTCCAGAGTTCAGAAAAAGCATCTCTACTGTTGTTTTTGTAGTAATGTTGTTGCATATTAAAAGATTGACTCTTGTTTATTTTAATACCTATTCTAATAGTGCAATTCTAATAGGATTTACTGCAATCCTTTGGTTTTGAGAATTTGCAGGCCGCCTCTAGACGGCTTGAATGAATAAATCAAGTAGTTCTGGTAAAAATCAAATGTAGGAATCTTATTGACATCACCCGACTGTAGGAATTTCACAATGTAGCTGCAATGCGGTGATATCTATATCTGCATTCAGTAACCATGCCCAAAGCTCCATGCTCTCTTTTAAACATGAATAATTAGGTCTTTTGACTGGAATTATCAGTCCCTCTTTATCTCCACTGGGACTGGTGAGCTGGTATAGCTGGGGCAAGCTGGAGCTCCATCATTTCGAATGAATCCAATCTAGCTAATTGTGCACCTTTATTAGCCTTAGGCCACAATTGATTTTCCCTCCCCTGCTCAGCTCCTTCCCCTCACGTCAGTCTTTATCCAAAATCCAACTGGCTTTTCCTCCGTTCAGCCCAGCTGTTCTAGAGAGCAAGTCTAACTGTTTCAGCTCCCCTCTCCTCAGAGGGGGTGTAAAAGGAGCAAGGGAGTGCAAGAAGCAGACAAGAATATGCTCTCAGCCCTCATAAATCCCTAGAGTTGGAAAGCAGACCTATGGAACATGTGCAAAGATCTCCAGTGCTTAGTCCAACAGTTTTAGAAGGAGAACACACAGTACTCTGTTCTGATATAGCTTTGAGTACAATTATTATATTGGCTTCTGCTGCTGTTAGTGCTTATAACCTATATTAGCCCAATAAACATTTTGTACCCTTAAGTCACCCTTAAAAAACGTCTGAATGTCATTGCATTAAATTATAAAACATCAAACTAAGTGATGTTTTAAGTGATGCTACACTTTTCTTAGCAATCTGTTCACTTAATTTTACCTACTGATTCCAGTTACCCTCAAGACCAAACAGATGTCCTAGCAACAGTGACTACAGAATAACTATGGGCATGTTCCACTAACATTTCAAAAGCAGTGTCTTAATTTATATATCAAAAGCAGTGTCTTAATTTATATATCATATTGTATGATTTAGAACCAAACAAATTGATATGCTTGTGGGTGGTTATGTTTGCATACTGTTATCTAATGCAGTGACATGCATACCTTTTAGGTGTGGCCTAAGTGTCAAAATAATTTTTGGGCCCTTGGTATGTTTATGGATTTGTATGACATCATATTGACTAAAGTACCACCTTTCTGTAGATGAGGAAGCCACTGCAACACTACATAAAATGCAACTATATGCAGACAAATGGACGACTAAATGAAGGAAGAACAGAACACCTGTCACTACCAAATTGCAAGAGTAAATAAATTTGATTTGCAGTTTGAGAAATGGCATTCTGGCCATTTCACTGGCTGCAAACAGGCCTTGTGAATGCATTGGTTCCTTCTTGTTTTTCTTCACAACAGCGCAGTTTCTATCTGCGGAATGCTGCTCAAGTGAACAGCATGAATTCAGCATGAAATCTCTATACTTGGGCTGACTCCTTAAAAATAGCTAAGATACAAAATTACTCAGTGCGACGCAGTCTAATCGATTTAAAGCCAGTGCATCTCCCAGCTACATGAAAGGTTGTGCTGATACAGAAAGTAGCTGTCACATCAAAGCGGTATAAAATCTGGTCCACAGGAAGAGAATAAAACAAAAGTCAGCAATCTGATCCTGAAGTAGAAAATCACTTTGTCCTTGTTTCCCCCCAGTTTTAAAGATTTTGCACATGTAAATACACATTTTTGTCTAGTGAGTGACTAATGCTAAATCCAACCTTAAAAACAGTTTCTAAGACAAAACCAAATCAGTATTAAACTAACTGTAGTCCATTAGAATATGCCCTTTAATCAGCAATAATGTTCGAAACTTTATAAGCTATCTTTTCATGGCTTTGATATATTTGTCTGAATTTTGCACTGTTACAAACAAGATAATCTGACTAAACTGTTCAAAAGTGACAAAAACAATTGATTAGGTTCATTACTTTTAGCTATTTAATGTACGTTTATGTCATTTTTCAGTTATTTAGTTGATTGCTTGTACTCTAAGTGCAATTTTAAAAGCAGACTGTAATATGCTGTAGCAAGATAATGCTGTCTTTACTGTGAAACAAAACATGCTTCCAAGAAGACATTTAATCCTAAGTATTGATTAAGTATTAAATACACTCTCTTTATTGGAGTGTAAAAAATGTTTTTAGATGGAAATATCTACATTCATTTTGTCAGACCAAAATAGACATTAAGTTTCATTCTATTAAAACTATGGTTACATCGGTCACTGAAAATGATTGTAATAATTTTGTATGGTTTTTGTTTCTTCCTGTTGTAATATTTCTAACAAATGAAGCTGAAAAACGATCCTAGACTTCATTCGTAATATAAAGAATAACTTTTAACCTCAGTGTTTTATATGTACATAAGATACAGAAAGATAAATGAAGAAAGTTCATTGCAAAGCAAAGCTGTGATTTTAAAGCACTGTAGCGTGTACAGTGATATGTTTTTATCAATTTTATGGTACATATGATATGTTCTGCATTTCTGCAGTTGTTGTTTTTCCTTTTTGTTTATGAGCATATGCTTTAATAAATATGTTTTTTTACAGAGGCCTAACCCATTCTTGAAAATAAACGTAAACGTTATTACTAAACTGACAAATTGAATGAACTCATAACTGCATATAGGTCATGTTTTCCTTGTTTTTCTATTGGGGACAAATGTGTACCCAAAAGTCAGCAAAACCTGACAACCTCCTTTGTGTGTGTGTGTGTGTGTGTGTGCATGTTGCTTTTATCTGTATTTACCTTTGGTGATGTACATGGGACTCCGAAGTCTTTCATAGGTGAAGCATCTGCTAGGCTAATGAGGGATCATGAAGTCCGTGTGCACAACTAAAACTTTGCACCACTGCTATTCTACTACAAGGGGCTTAACTGGGTCACTGGTTGCCACAGATATGAAAAGAGCACATTGAAGACAACAATTTATGCTCCCAAGACGAAAGATAAAAATGAAACTTACTGTAGCTCTCGTGTGACTTACTATGTAGGTTGACAGTTGGAGACACACTGCATGCACCGATAAATACACGTCTGTGGAGGAAGATGAGAAAAGATTTACTATATGTGAACATACTGGATAAAAAAGACACACCAGAGCTCATGGGTCAATGACAAGAAAGGATGTCTACGATGATGAAATGAAATAAAAATTAAATAAGATTATTGTAGTGCCAAGATCTTAGAATCATGATCTTGTAATATGTAATATTAATAACATTAATAACATTGTCCTAAATATACATTTCTCTGTTTCTCTGTTAAAAAAATGTATATTTCAACTATTTAAAATATATATATATGCAGCTGTAAACTACGGAGCGTAAACAAGCCTCTGTGGCTCTGCGGGCCTATAAAAACAATGTTTATCTATTTATTTACTTATTTATTGCTGGGAAGAATATAATGCAATTTGTGGACTACAGATGCAACATTTCAAGAGCCCCAGAAACTAAGCTTAAACAATACAATGCATTTCAAATAAAAGCCTGCATAAACAGCCCAGAAAGCAACAGGATTGCATGCAAGAGGAGGTTTACTAACTTCAATAAACTTAACTCTTAGCTCATTTAAATACCTTTAAAGAAATCATTGAACATTAAAGCCAATCTTACTACAGCTCTCATACGGAGGCTGTTTCAACGCTTGGTCCTGTCCCCCTCCTGTCACTACAGATGACTTTTAGTCAATTTAAGTATTAATAACTGTTTACTGGTGTAGAAAGATAACCAGCAACGAGAAATTATTTCATAATTATGAAATTATTTCATAATTTCACAACAGGGACATTCAGTACGTTGCGTCCTGCGTTTTCGCGCTAGGTTCAAACTATGGCGTGGGCCTTATTCATTCATTACATGAAAGATTGTAATATTGGCTGCATTATTTTTTTAATTCTGCCTTAACCTTCACCTAAATGTCATTTTTGTGTACATTTTCACGGTCTTTTAGACGTTAGTAACTTTATTTGTTATTAAAAGGGTTTTACCTCAGAAACCTGCGTTTGCTGTCAGACTCCCGCGCTGCTGCGGTCGGTTTTCTCGCGCGCGTCACAAATGTTTCATTCCCTAAATAATATTGCGACTAAAACAATTTACTATTGAGGGCAAGAATTGTGTAAACAATTTAAACATTTAAAATATATTTTTAATAGCATTTTGCCGTAGTCCTGTTGTATTTGTTGGCATTTTGCATGCTTTTGAAAAGGTCTAATTAAAACGCTTACCTACGTCGGTAAACAATAAACAACTACTCGGGCGTTGTTAAGAAAAACGTCGTTTAAGGTTGTTTACGTTTATTTAAATACAAAATTATGAAATTACATACGAAAATATAGATTTGCAATTGAGGTTTTAATTGGGAGAAACGTCAGCCATGTTTTGCATTGCAACTACACCAAAGTCAGAGAAAGAGAAGAAGAAAAGCTCTCTGTCTCCTGTCCTCCTTAAGATGTTCAGCTGTCAGAGTAACACCCACTGAAGACAGGACAAATGCCACATACAGTCATTTATCTCCTTTACTCAGCCACATGGGAAGAAATACACATCTTTTGACCTTTTAAGCATCTCACCGCAGCACTTTGAAGGACCATGGAGGTAAATTTTATGGTGAGTTGAAAGAAGGAAAGATTTACCAGGTCCCTGTGAGCAACCTTGAATGTGGTGTGCGTGTCCTGTGGTGTTTAATGTTTTTAATGCATGTAAGTTTGTATAACAGTGAAAAATAACATCACAGTTATCTGATCAATGTCATTATGATCAGTGGTGATAATGTAAGTTTTACATTTCTCAACATAAAATCAAAACAGACATTTTTCCTGTTTCATTGTACATGATTTAGCCTATGAACGCTTCTTAACTTCCTATTCCAATAAATATATAAGCATTAAATTAAATATACATTAGCCTGGTCCATTTAGCCCCTGCTATGGTAGATACCATAACTACACTAATAATCAACCCCTAATAAACTCGAGGACACTAAAGCAAATACAGACTTTTTACTCTGAAATACTTTGCATAAATTATTTTTTGTTAATCTGGCAACATCCTGCAGTTCCACCACCTGAACAAGCAACAGATGTATATACTACCAAATTCACGAAAATGTAAAAAAAGGGATACATACTCCAAAATGTAAAACATCTTACAAGAAGTTGATATGCAAACATAAAATCACAAGTCTAGCATATTAAAGCAACGGCCAGGTAAGTATAAGCAATAAGTCACAACAGAGAGAGTGGAACCCTATATTTCATTTAAATCACATACTTCAATTAGTCTACTTTAAAAACGTCTTCTGCCACTTTTAGCAACAGTAGCTAACACCTGAAGGTTAAATCTAACAACAATTCCATGAGGTTATAAAAAGCTCTAGTGACCCACTTTCCATCTGCACTCCCCCTTTTATCTCTACAAGCCATGAAAACGAGGCAGAAATGGAGACGATGTCGGTGTTGCACGGAGGGAAATGTGCATTTGGCACTGGCAGGAAGTTAGTGACCCTTGGCCAGATGGAAGCCCAGCATGACTGGCAGAGATAGTGTCGGCCTGCCCTAATGGGTCATGCAGTCTAACTCTGCCATTATGAACCTTGGCCCCAAACAAAATAAAACTGGTTGTTTTGCTTTTTAATGGGCAGGATTTAGGGAGCAAAGAGAGATGACTGAAATTTTTCAACAGATAGGCTGTTTTTTATTTAATTAAAACCTATAAATAATTTAATAATAAAGGAGAAAATCTTGTTTAAATCTCCTACAACGTCGCCAAAATGCAATCGTTCGGACAAAGAGATTAAGCACAAAGCTGTGTTCTACTTACAAAACCATATGCTACAGATTCTCAGCAGAGGATTTCCAATTGGAAATGACAATACATTTATATATATATTATGTAGAAACAAACATAAGAAGCAAGTGGTGTGTAAGTTGTTGAAATATTTATTTGTAGGGCACACCAAGCAACTGGCATCTGTTGAATTTGGCCAGTCTCCACTTTTTGTTTCCTATCCCAGCCAAAAGCTGTTTTGAAAGGCTGGTATTTGCTGTATTTTTGTAAAAATATGCACCTAAAACAGTATTTCAGGCAACTACAAGTACAGTTGTTGGCCAGTAACAGGAAGTTCTAACCCCTGGGTGCTCTCATGATACAATCGCACTCATGCGTGGTGGGTAACAATGAGAAAAAAATGGCATTGCGGTTGTCATGGAAACCTGCTGAAGGACCTGCTGCTTTTATAACATATGTCTGACTTGATTTGTGTGTGCGCACAGCAACAGTAGGATTAAACTCAATTTATTATGCGACGCAGGAGTCAAATCATCCATTCCTGCAGGGAGTCAAATCATCTATTCTTGCAGGCATATAAAATAAATCAAATGACAGATAAAAAATAATCCTTTTTTCTCTGTGGAACATTGATGAGCTGAAAATGGACACACTGTTTAGGTTAACGCTGTTCAGTTTTCAGAAAGTCTCCCAGAATTCCTTTGTGCAGAGGAGGCTTAATCACACATTGTGGAACAGACGGCTTGGGCTGTGATATGTCAATGCGTTAGGTATGCAGTCAAGTTTCTGGTGCAGCCCATCTAATGCTCACCCCAACCAACTCTTTATACTCCAGAATAATATATGAAGGGCAAGGTTATGTGTTGTTGCAAACTAGCGCTGTTTCTTTGTCTTTTACTGAGTGAAGGTTCATACCTATGAACATGTTCTGAACGGCATGCCGCTCCATAGTCCTTGGTAAGTCTGCGTTGCTATGGCAACCCCCTCCACCCCCAAATGCTGCAGGCCGCTAGGAGCACGCTGAAGAGGGAACGGATAAGTGAGAGAGATCACCACAGTGGGGAAAGGCAAGAATTACTGCAGTGAAAGGGGGAGGGTGGGCACAAACGAGATAGGCTCAAAAACATTCATTACTCCCCCCTCCAAACCTTATCGTTTGCATCGGTTTAGGGTGCACAGGGCCCATGACTGCTTTGCAGTCTGGGCACGTTGCTTCCAAACTTCAGACTGAATTGAATTATTTATCTGCCTCACCAGACACCCAACACTGTTCAAGCCTTGCATGGAGCCTATGTCATATCATGAGAAATAAACATTATTGATTAGTTTGGATGGAAGAATGAAAACAAGGCAAATAGGTTGTACAAGTCGTCGTCTCACTAGTTCCACAGTGATTACAGTCCCCGCCTCTGTGATAAAATCACAGGTGGTGGCAAACCACTTCAGTTTCTGACTCAAATAGAAATTAAATGCCAAAAGACACCAAGTGTGGGTGTTAGAACTACATCTACAGATGCAGGCATGGTTCTTGAACTTATGTTTGATGGGTTAGGTAAAGCTCGAGGAAAGTTCTTTAATATGCACAAAACATTGCATTACCATCATACATATGCATACAGCTGCGTGGGCTTCATTGTACCTTAACTCCATTATGTGGTGTAACACGTAATTCTAACTCACAGTGCAAAGTTAGTCAATGTGGGTTTTATTAGGGGAATCAGCAGGTGCAAAAGTTCTTTAAACACCTGATCAAAAGTAGAATCCAGCAGCGATATAAAGCCCATGTAATTCCACATCTGATCCCATTGGACTCTGGTATGCGGCGCATTACCTGCATGTGCGCAGTGGGAGGGGCCGGGAAACTGAATTTGCAGGCGACAGACGTGGCGGGTGCTCATTAGAAAACATGACCATACCTCAGTGCAGAACAAGCAGCAGACCCTCAGTGCTCCCACTGGCCAGGGGAGATCTATCGCCACCTAACTGTGAACTCGAAACACTGCAGAACTGCGGTATTTAATGCATTTTATACGTTGTCAGCACAGTTTTTCCATCATATGGAAGTAGAACAAAAATAACCATCAAGAACCTGATTTTAAGTTTCTTTAAAAAACAAATGTTACATGAGTTAATATTCAGTGTTGTACAGAATCTTTAAATTCTTTAATGACAAAGATTCTCCATTTTCTTTTGACGGCTTAATGTGACAAGCATTTGTGAACATGACAATGTATTTGCTAAAACATGTGGATGACAGTCTATTCATCTCGAGATTTTTTTTTCTTTTTAGATTTTCTAGGCGTGTCAATGTCAACATAGGAAGAGTCCAGCGGCTCTGTTTTGTATATTAAACTAGAATCAACGATCTCTTCACTCCTTTCTTTCTTCATCTTTTTCTTCTTCCTCCTCCTCTCCTCTGTCAGAACATCCTCTAAACTATCAGGTAACTGTATCTGATCAACCTCAACTTGCATCTGTTCGTGCTTGACAGAAACATCTTCATTAGCCATTTCCTCGTCACGCTTGTCTTTCTTTTTCTTCTTCTTTTTTCTCCGTTCCTCACTAACATCTGGATCCAGTCTGGTTTGTTTAGGTGGTGTAGGAGAAACCATGGTGACTTGCTCTTCAGCATGAGCTGGAACAGAACTTCCAAAAGGCTTGAAACGTTGCTTGAGGCCAGGTGGGATGCATGGAGCTGGAGAAGTTGGGATAGGAACCAGGCTTTGGTTCTCACTGCAGGTTCCATAACTCTCCGAGATGTTGAGGACACCGGTGAAGTCAGAAGCACAGACGGAAGGGGTCGAGTTTTTCTTATCGCGAATGAGCAAATGAAGATCTGAGGGTGACCTCTTGCTGCCTAGAGCACTGTAGATCTGAGGTGTTGGACCTTGTGTCTTGACCATTTGAAGTCCTGATAAGGGAAGTTTGAGGCCTGCAAAGCTGTAAAGCGCACAAAACAATGATTACTCAACAGATCAACAAAATGTTCTGCTTTGTGGCACATGGGTCAAAACGTACTGATCACACAAAGACAACATTTATTCCCGCACGTACAGAACAGTACATTTGTGACTTTTCCTTCTATAATATTTCCAGTCTTTAATGATTATTAAATGAGCAATTTTGCAAAGCATTTTTTTGTTTTAAAGATATTTGTGGCAGAGTTTGTATTGTGTTATGAATCACACAAGCCTCAACAGACAACATAATATTAAAACACAAGTCTGCTAATAAATCAAGTTTAACAGTACATCATACGCACTCATAAAGAGCAATATCTAAATGACAAATTACATATACATACACATATCACTGACTGCAGAGATTTTAATAATTTCCATGACTGTAAACCAATACATGGTTACATTTCTTGATATTTTGATACTGTGAGAACCCTGTCATTGGTTTCTATATAGGAAGCAGAAGCATTGCACAGTTTAATACATATTAAAAGTCTTTCAATGAATATTTTACCGTTTCGGGTCGAAATGAGCTGGAGCTTTAATGAGCCACAACTCCTTTTGGTCTTCACTGTCCAATATGGCCCCTCCTGATTTACCATAGGAAAATGGCACAAAATCCGCCGGGCACTGATACTTTAAAACTGGGGACAATATAAGCGCATTAGATACGACACATCTGACATCTATCACCAGTTTAATCTAGGCAGCACCCACCCGTTTTGTTCTGTTCCTGAGTTTCATCGTCACTGGACGACACGTCGGAAGACATATCCGACTGTTTTAACTTAACTTTGTGAAACGATAAGCATTTATAAAGCACTTTATTTAACGTAATGTTTCGAGCTCATATACACACGTGAAGCGCGTACGGATGGAAGGGAACCCGACTTGACCCGGAAACGCTTTACGGTAGCGCGGGCGCGCGCGTAATACCTCCGTGCGACAACAGAGGGCGCACTTACAAAGCTTTTCTATGAAACGCTAAAATAGTTTGACAGTAAACAACTAGTCGGACCTAAACTTTCTTTTTTTATAATTATTGTGCTAAAAATGTAGCGACAGATAGAAAAGAAAACTTTTTCATGCTACTTTACCCAAATGTTTGCTCATTCGTGACATTTATTCATCACATATTAATAATTGTTATATATAGGGTAAATTTATATGTCAACAAAGGGAATTTTTGAAATTTCTAATAGGTTTTATATATATATAACTATATATATATATATATATATATATATATATATATATATATATATATATATATATATATATATATGGCGTATATGGAAATTAGGTATATGTATATGTCTGCGTATGGGGTTTGTATACAGTTTAATTGCAGGTTCCCATAGCAACAAATTACCCCTATGTATAACATGCCTGCTAATGGGCCACAAGAAGGCAACATGCATTACACAAACGTATATGTTTTGTATAGAAAAATATTACTGTAACAATATTACACTTGTTAGGTTGCATATAAAGATTTGGTTGCAGATGGTGTAAACTGGGTAGTGAAATGACATAACAGTCTGTTTTGTTGGAAGGCATGGGCTTCATATTCTCTTAGCCCGCTGCGTTTATTTTCCCAAGTTCATCTCTGGTTCAGAACTGTGGGAAATCTCCCCAGTGTAGTACAGCAGTCGAAGCATTTTGTAATTGGAGATGTTCCTCATGAAGACTCAATGCCTCTTCCAGTAAGATCCATTGTACCACAACAATATCATATATAGCAGGTCAGTGAGCAGGTCACAGAGGCCTCAAGTCTGAGGGGTCAAGACTCAGAGGTAGATCCTGTACATTCAGTTTGTTGTAATATGTGTGTTTGGGTCAGGTCGAGCAGAATATGTTGTCTCTAATTTATTTTAGAGCACACATGATAAGTAAATAAAGAAATATTGTGCAAAAAATGTCTGTAAACAAAATGTAATGAGCCAAAATTTTTAGCTGTGCTTTGGAGAAGATACAATTTTGGAAATTTGATTATATGGGTTTCTTTTTTGTTGTTGTTTGTTTCTTACTCGTTTATAGTATTACAATTTTCTGTGTTCGAAGGCCTAGAGAAACTGAAAATTTTCAGTAAACATTTAACAAAGTTTAACATTTAACGGAACAAAAACTTTTAGAATGCATAATTTACGTCACATTAAAATAGCGTGTCATTTCCTTTCTCTCTGTGAAACTACGAGTTGTCACAGCATCCTTGTAAATATGCTTAATATAAATCATTTCATGCTAAAACTATACTGACTAGCTAATACAATCCAGACATGAATTCTTCGGAATCCGTGAGATTCAGAATTTATATAAACAGACATTATGTAAATTGTTAATAATAACATTGTGCTTTAAAGCACAACCAGATGAAGAGGTGCTAGGTCTGTGACATTCGTCCCATGAGCGCTTGCACATCTTGAGTTGTTCCTTCATCTTTCGTGCTTCGTTGCGATCACAAGAGGTTATTCACTAAGGGGACGGGAACATGGGAATTTGAACCACATCCCGCCTTATTTCCCCATCCTTCTAGACCAACGTCATTCCATTGACCCTCTGTCTCATACTGGACCCCCAGAAAATGCCGTGACATCAGCAGGAAACAGACAAACCCTCCGGCAGCCATCTTGCCCCGGCTAACAGGGAACGTTTTCAAAACATTGGCTAATGTTCTCTAAAGTTCTCTCAAAGTTATCAAAAACATTTTTGTGGTAACATTAGTAGAACCTTTTAAACATTATATATCTCTATACATTATTATTAAGTAGTTAGTGGAAGAATGTTTTAAAAACATGACAGAATTAAAAATGGAAATTAATCTAATTCCACAGAATTAATGGAAACATTACGGAAACGTTCTTATGACCTAAATCTGTTAGCTGGGACAGCTCCCCTCACCCTGTCATTTGAGGACAACTTACGAGGTTTTTACAGTTGGTCATCAAAAGTTTTTAGCCAGGGCTGAAATGCAGTAAAATTTTTAATATTACAGTAATTAATAATTAAAGACTCAGTTTAAGCAGTTAGACTGCTGTAGGTCATACTGAGTTCAGTCTAATGACCAAACACAACAGATTTGAAGGTCGACACAAGGTCACATCAGTGAACTACAACACAAGGTCTTGAATTACCATGTTAACCATTGTTCAAAGTGCAGTGAAACATTTTCATTATAGTTCTCAGTCTTTCAAGCATGACAATGAACAGAAAACATCTCCTTCACACCCTACTGCTTGGGATAAACAAATCAGTACATAAAATTTGCCTGTAGGGAAACTTTAAATGTTAAATATAGCTAGATATTTTGTGTAAAGGTAAAAGTGTTGTTTATTAAACTACCATTAGTAAAATGTTTTAAAAAAATCTGTATTTATTCAGGGAAATGTAATTTCACAATTAAATATTCATAAATAAATGAGTTACAGATAAACATTTACAGATAACATTTACAATGTGCCAATGAAACCTTGATTCATTTTTAGATAAACACTCGGTACAGTTCAAATACTTTACCCTCCCAACAGCAAGTACAGTATAGACGTATACGTCAGCAACAACATCCTCTATAGATTTCAAGGACAATGTGTTATTCATTAGAAATTCTTCTATACTTTCTGTACCTGAACTTACAGATGAACTATAGAAAAAATCGACGTTCTATCTGCATCAAACACAACATATTTTTGTTCAAATAAATCAGATTTTCAAAGAATACAGTATCTTCTTCCTGTCAAAACGCTGGTCTAGATATGTCAAGCAGCATAATCAGACACGTTTGTACAATCTGACACTTCCAGATAAGAACTCATTGACATTACATTACTCTGTTCCAGGTCACCAGGCAGCCACACTGCACCAGCAGAGCCAAAGTGCCAAGGCATTGTGTTTCAGTCAGGTGAAACGTGACCCACTGAACATTGACCTTGGACAGATGGGCAGGGTGCTGTAGTACATTGTTGAATGAGACACAGCGACTACAGCAAGACTACAGTCGAACAGATGTTGAAAGATAATGATGTAAATGTTGGCAATAAGGCAAGTGTTGCCTACAGAACATATGTATAAATAAACATAAGAGCAATGAGGCATTTATTGTTATGGCATAAGGTTTTGACTTCCACACTGTGTCCTTTTCTCCAAATGTTAGCATGTTTTATCTTCCGTTTTATTAGCAATGCCTAAAACGTACATAAAACTTAACTGATTTACTGTGACGTTATTAGTGATGAAAGATTTTGACTACATTTTTACCCAGAATTCATTTTCTCAACAAGGTGATAGAAAACAGATTCCCTGTGTACGGAAAGATTTAACTCTGTTGTGTATGCCGCACTGGAATTAGTGGATTTAAATAGCATACATAAATATTTTGAAGACAGTCTTGTGTTTATAGAATATGCGAAAATACGCCCCTGAGCATTTAGACCGCTCTGCTCTATTAATCAGCCAAAACAGTTGACGAACAGCTCGCTTCTTTACAGTGCGGTGGGAGCCGAACTGACTCATCTTGACAGGAAGGGTCATGTTGACAAATCTGAGTTGCCTTCATGATTGGTGGATTTCTTACTGAACTAAAAGACACACGTAGAAGCTGAACGATACTTCCTTGACCTGGTGTCACCATCCTGTTATCGTCACTACATGACACATTTCTTCTTTTATTTACATATTGTGTTTGCTTCACGAACAAGACCTGTTGTCCAAGAAAGAACTTACCCAGCTGACAATTGTTAGGTTGTAAGAACATTTCCCTAACGTTTCCATTAAGTAACAAAAACATTAAAATGCTATTTTGAATGTTCTAGGAATGTCCTAAACATCCAGTTTTTTAGATGATGTATTAACATTATTGCCATTATTAGTATTATATGTTTTAATTCTGTAACATTTTTAAAACATTCCACTAACAACAGAATATTTGTGATGTATTACGTTGTTCTGAAAACGTTCCGTTAGCTAGGAAAAAGATCAGTGCATCACACAACAGAGGAGGAACTGACATCATTTATTTTATTTTGGCATAACATTGATTCCATTACATTGCACTTTATCACTGTGACATTCGAGATTTACAGTTTGGTTGGCTGAAATAGGGCACCTGGAGAACTACTGAAGAATAACTGTAAACAACTGCAAAGCCCACGGTTTGAAAACATTTTCCATTTTGGGTGTTTGTGGATCACTGCACAGAGAAGATTAAATGGAACGAGAGGCAGTTGAGAGAAACATGTACCTCTGGGGCACTACTGAGGGTTTAATACAGTGTATTAGAATATGGTCTGGAATATTGATATGACATTGATATGAAACTCCCTCATAAAACAGTCAGTCGGTATTGGTGTTGACTGTGATATGAGCTGGAAAATAAATAACAGAACAGTCATAGCAGAGTATATATCCTGTAATATCTAAAACGACAGACACCAATGGCAGGCATGACAACTTGTACATATAAAACATTCAAAAGGAAAACAGAATTTGACATCAACGTTTTGCAGATATTGATTCATCCTCATCTCCTAGTGAAACACAGGTTGGACTTTATCATAGACAGTGTTTCAGCATAGAACTTGAGGTACACATAGCTGTTGATATAGCTTTCCTCAGAAAGTGCACCTTCACATACAGTGGCCCAAAAACACATTTAAAAATGTGTGATTATGCATCAAATAACAAAACATCTAACCAAGTGGCATATATTTAAAAGGATGGCACAGGCAGACCTTTAAAACAAAACATTTTACAAAAACATGTTTATTAGGCTTTAAATGATAAAATATTTGGATACTTTTTGGTTGTTAAAATGTCCGCAGTTAAAACTGTGGTTACTGCGTGAAGGGCTGGGGACCTTGGCGACAATTAGTAAAAAGTAAAAAAATCGAAATAAAAATTAGTTCTGAGAAAAAGTCATTTGTTAAAAGTAAAGTCGCTTGGTTTGATATTTTGTATATCTAATGCAATAAAAACCTTCAGTTTTAAATGTGCCTTAGATGTTTAAACACTTTTGGAGCCACTGTAGGTTAAACCTACATTGTATTTCACTTTTTAACACTGAGAATGGTCATTTGAAGGCACTCGTCCTTCAGCACTTCAATGTCAGTTTTGTAGACATTAGCTTTGACCTCACCGTAGAAGTCTGGCTTTTTCAGTGCTAAGGGTGTTTCCACGCTGATGGATGTCCCCATCAGTGCATCTGTTTGACCTCGATGGAAGAGACCCAAGAGGGTGGCCAGAGCCCGGCCCACGTCATGGCGGGCCCCTTCGTTGACGAAGCAGTAGAGGATGGGGTCTGCCACGCAGTTGAGGCTAGTGAGCGCTAGAGTCACATGATACGCACCGAACAAGTTCTCCTCAGCACCGCAGTCACAGGGATTGCTGAGGAACAACACACTACGCCACAGTAGGAGGACATGATAGGGCGCAAAGCAGAGGAGAACGATGAGGATTAAACTGAGGGCCAGCCTCTTGATTTTGGCCTTCTCTTGTCGCTCCGTGGAGACGTTCCCATGCACGGCTCTCAGGATGCCTCTGTATGCAGCCAGCATCACACCCCAAGGTGCCAGGAAGCCCAGAAAAGTGCGGTAAAGGTTCATACCGGCTACCCAGTCCTGCATGGGGTACTTCTCGAAGCAGAAGGTATGGTTGAAGCGGTCTTTAAAAAGTTCATCATGGAAGAGGGGGGCCGAGTTAGCCACGATTTCCATCACCCAGACGATGGTGCTGACCAGCAAGGCTGTTTTGACCCTCCGGACTTTTGCGAATTTCAGAGGATGAGCAACGGCCAAATAACGATCCACAGATATGCAACAAAGAAAGGCGATGCTGACGTAAATGTTGGTGTAGAAGATGAAACCGAAGAGCTTGCAGGACACCTGGCCGTGGATCCAGTTGTCGTGATGCACGAAATAGTCTATCCATAGAGGCAAAGTGGCTATATACAAGATGTCAGCCACAGAGAGGTTCATCAAGTAGACACCCAACTCATTCTTTTGCTTAACCTGCATGTACGCGGCCCACAGGGCCATGCAGTTGGTGGGGAAGCCAAGTACAATGACAATTATATACAGCGCTGGCTGAAAGAACTGGTCTATGTTTGAGTCCACGTTGCACGAGGTTGAGATGTTACACATGGTCTCCATACTTCCTGAGAGACTTATATAACCATTGAAATTGGCTGAGCTGTTTGTGGTCCCAGCTCAAGCCATATATAAGAATAAAAATTTAAAAGGCTTCATTTTAACTAATCATATTGTGACAGTAACACCAGAGCCCACTTTGGTCTAGCATGGTCAGTGTGTTGGGTCACATGACCCTACAATATTTCATGGTTGGTCTATTAACCATAAATTCATGGCCACAACAGCAAATGATAAAAGAAGTTAGCTGAAGAACATGCCATTAATCCTTGTGAAATGATCACCAGAGTGATTTCAGTTAGGGGTCAGGGCCTTTTCAGCAGCTCTTTCCATCACTTTCTCTGAAGGTTGCACAATGACTGATGTTCTGTGGTGTGTCCAGCAACAGCCATCTGCAAAAAGAGGACAAAGAGTGATTACGTTCAGATTCTAGTGAGGTTTGGAGATGCCTTGAAAGGCATGCTTCATTATTTACAATTTTATGAACCAATGCAATATTTATTTATGTTGAGAAATGTCTGACTTTTCAAGGCAGTACTGTGGATGTGGTAAATTGCTACATTTGCTCTGTGATACAATGTGGATTAGCGAGTGTGTTTGTCTACTCCCGTCTTTAACCTTGGTGATCCACTCATTAGAATCTTTGTTTGTTTATAGTTTAACTAAATTATTATTTTTACAAAACTCCATCCAAGATTAGTATTTACTGGTACTAGAACTGAAAATGGATGTTAGATGTTTTTTCTAATGTGTTTCTGCAGGTCTTTACACGTGGGAGGAATTTTTTAGATCAAACAGCTTACAGAATATGTGCTTGGAGATTTAAAACACAGAACATTATGGAAACCTATGTATGTCTCTTTGAAAAAGAGCCAGCTAACAATTTTAATTTGTAAGAACGTTTCCCTGAAGTTTCCATTAATTATCAAAAACGTTAAAATGTTGTTTGAATGTTTATTTAGAAACTTTTTAAATTCTGTAAAGTTTTTAAAACATTCCACCAACAACTTAAGAATAATATTTTTGATATATGATATAAAACGTAAAAAAAAAACTACTAACATTATTGCAAGAACGTTTGTGATCATTTTCAGAGAACGTTCTTCAATATTCTGAGAATGTTTCCTGTTAGCTAGGGAATTCCTGGAAAAACTTAAATCTTATATGGCGCCAATTATTTACCCCATTAGTAATCTTTGTACGTGTGGGTGATACAGTGTTAGCAAATAATACTAATAATATAAATACATTCAGTTCTTTCCACATATACATTCATTTGTCATAATCTGTGTTGTTATTGAACCAGAGTGATGCAGCAAAGCTACAGTGCCTGGAGGGAAACCAAGTTTGCTGTTTCCTTGGGACTGTTTATAGATTCTCTGAGAAACTTGGAGAGATGCTGTGCAGAAGAGATGAGAACTGAGAGAGACGTTCAGTGGAAGGCAGTAAACAGGACATGTGTGACCCTGACTATTCATATGTGACAACATAATCACTGACAAAGATGATAGAAATTTCCTGCCCACCGCACAAAAACTAATTAACACATGTAATTAAAAGCTTAAATTTCTAGAATTCTACAAAACTTGGCAGATTCTTTTGTTGTTTTGTTGCTTGTTAGCTTTATTGTATCTAATTTTATCCTTTCAAAGGCAGTCAGTGTCATTCAGACTTCAAGGGAAATAGCTGAACAATGTGAAGAAATGACTGAACATGATTCATGCTCTGGGGATAATAAACAACAAACCAAAATCCTGATAGATCGGTTTTCTTCGGTCTTGCTCTAAATCACATTTTTCTACAGGTTTTCAGCAGAAAATGATTTACATTTCTAACTAAACTTAACGATCACGGAAACGTGAATGAATAATGTTTTAGTCCCGAGTAAGCTGTGAGGACAATTGAAGGATAAAAGGGCAATATAAAGACTCCTCGGGATTAATAATCATAAAAATAACCCAACACATTCATGCATGTGTTTACAAATTAACTTTTATAGACATTTTAACCTCACCTTTGTGCCGTTCCAGTTATCTGTGCTAACATGCTAATGTGGCACGTCTCAATGATAAATTAAATAAACGTTTGTTTCACAGAAAAATACAAAAGAACTCGTATCAACTTCTGTAGATGAAAACACAAACTGGGGCTGTCAACAATCAGTCAATAAAATGACCAGGAAAACATACATGAAAAAAGTGCACACGGTTTTGTCTCTTAATAAACATCTTAGACCTCCATAAAATCAAAACAGTGAAACAAGAAAGATTTTAATACGTTGACAAGGTTACAAAGTGCTTCCCTAGCGTGTCCCTTTTTTTAAGACATTGCTAATGAGCTTAATGTTTTTCCAAGCAGTAGGAAACATGAGATAACAGCAGTGGTCCACTGACCTGCCTGGGGCCCGTAATGGTGGCTGATAGATTAACAGGGGCCCCACAATCGCTCCCTAATCCAGTCTGTCATTCTGCTTCAATATCAGTATCTCATAGTGGCAGATAACAATGTATCCTTTAATACAGAAAGATGTAGCCCTCCACAGGCTAAAGAGACCTACAGATGATGGAATGTGAACCTCTGGAAAGATGTCAACCCGGCTTCATTTTTGTTTGGGTTGAGAGATTAAAAAAAGAGGAAAACAAAGCTGGTTGTGATAACACAAAACATCTCAGATCAAAAAATGTAGTTTGTTTGCATTTTCAACTTTCTGTGATAATATCACAGTTAAAATTTCACAAAAGCAGCAGATCCTTTAATACTGTTTAAGCAAATATATCTGCCCTCTCAGGGGTAACACAATGCATCACAGTGGTATATAGACTTCTTACTGGCATTACATGTGACTTCCTAAAATCTTTAGATCATATTGGCCATAATCCTGAAAATGACATATGAATAATCCCCACACCCATCTTAATATTGACAATCTCGAGCACAAAACGCTCCTGATGAGAGCTATTATAGTTATCAGATAAAAAGCAAACAGTGGGGTCCAAATGTTTAAAAGCACTTTTAAAATCTGGGAATCTATTTTAAACCTAAAAATTAACAGAAATTTGTATTTTAAATGAAATGTTATGATCTAAAATTCATGACAAATATTTAAGATTCTTGCTTCAATGGAGAAAAAAGACATCTATGTACTGTTATTTATACAATTACTGCTACACTATAAATTTACCTAATGAAAATTGTTACGTGACGTTGCGTAATCAGCTTGAAGACTAAGGAACCTCATGACATCATGTATAGTGAAAACTTATTACAGCACATTATTAATTACTAACTTGACTGAACGCTATCAGAATGTTACCGAGCGACATCTGCATGACATAAGTAATGCACTCAGTTTTACATCATAATTATTTTAGCTTGACCCATCACGTCACACGCATTTCTATATCACTCACATTCTGAAACACTCAACAAATGAGACAAATATCCACCTAAGACCGTTGCCATATGTTTCCACAATGGTGCGCTTTGAGCAAGGATGAGTTGAGCGGCACGCTGTTGAGGTGGATTGTGGGATTGACCGGCATAGAAATGAACTGACAATGCTTGCTCTCCTGTGCTCAAAATGTGGCAGCTGAAAGCTACGTGTAGGATTTTGAAGGTATTTGTGCCGTACATTCATGACTTTTGAGCAGGTGTCAGATGTCACTCGTAGTGGGGTGCCCAAATAATTTTCCACATTGGCTGTAATTTCCGAGTGAGTTGCACGCTCTGAGAGCACTGGTATTGTGTTCTGAAAGTGCTATAAGCTTCTCTCATAACATAATGGCACTCTGTTTTCACAGATCTCAAGTTCTCCACTTCCTTGTGTTACTCATTAGTAAATGCGTTTAAGGCTGGGGGGGGGCTACGTTGTGGAGAGTGCAGAAAAAACATCCAGCAGGTGTTGCATTCACAAATTATCTATTTAGTTAGACATTTAGGTTTAGATGTACATGATTTAAGTGGAGATACACCACAGAAAAAATATAGGTTCAAATAAAATACGTACTTTTGTACTACATATCTGCCAGTGTAAATATGACTACACATCTGTATCATATTTGGTCATTTAAGCTGTTGTTCAACCCAAAACTGAAAATTAATTCCAAACCCACTTTGGAACTTTGTTTTTATGTGGAACACAAAAGAAACATATTTCTTCACTTTAAGATTGTCATCTCTAATCTCTTTTGACTGTATTTCTGAACTTTAGCTTGATTTCAAGATCAGAAAATTGGCCAAATTTCAGTACAACTGACAAACCCAAAGGCTGGATTCAAAGATTGAGCAATAATGTCAAAGATAGTAACATACAGAATGTGCTAAAACACAATTGTTTCTCATGTACTAGAACATTCAGCCCAATGGGAAAACTGCGTAAGCAACATTTAGTGGTAGACAATCCAAAAGAAAATGTTAAACGTCAGGTAGTAAATTAGTGATAATCAACTCTTGTTAAATGTTATCATGTTTTAAGGCTGTTTAATTAAGTTCAAAGTTAAGGGCGTCTTACTACAGTAATTATATCAATGAAACCAGCCTTATTTCTAACAAATGTCAGCTTTGTTATCCACCACGTTAATTATCAGTATTTAGTTATTATCAGTATGTGGAGCATAACACAAATAACATGGTATGTGCAGGGAAAATGAATTGGAAAAGGAAAGCACGGGACACTTGACCCCTGCATGACTCCCAAGCCAATGGCTCTTAAAATGACAAATGTAGTTATTGTGCAGTTCAAAGAATTTAATCGTTTGTGCAAAGCAACGACATGCATTCTTTCAACAATGCATGTGCGGAAACACCTTCCAACACAAACACAACTGCCTTTACAACAAACAGATGTAATGTCTTGCATTTTTCCACGCACAGGCATAACTTTGGTCAGCTACTGTTAAAAGAGAGAAAATTAGAAATTCCCTTGTAGATGTATCTGAGCTATTAGCAGCTTCCCAGCTAACATGGAATGTTCTCAGAACACTGGATAATGTTCTCTAAAGGTTGTCTCAAAGTTATTAAAAAATTTTGTGCAGTAACATTAGTAAAATGTTTGTTTAATGTTATATATCAAATGTTATTGTAAAGTTGTTAGTGGAACTTAAGATAATGTTCTTATAACCAAACAGTAACGTTCCTAGAACTTTCAAAACACATTTTTATTACCTAATGGAAACGTTGCGGAAACGTTAGTATAACCTAAATTTGTTAGCTGGTTTTATGTTTTATGACAGTTGTCGCTGCAGTTTGCCCTACAGGGTCGCGCTAAATGATGAGTGTAAACATAACGTTTCCCGACGAGGCCATAACAAGACCCTCTCTGCCTCTGACCCCCCCTTTCTGGTCTGACGGGAAAGACCCGTTATCACAGCACCCTTAATAACAAATACAGTTAGTATTTGAAGAGCGGAGCAGGCAGCTTTCCAATCAAAGGTGATGAGAGACGGGGCTTTCCGCTGCATCTTAATGAAGGAGATGGAGAAAGACACAAAGAGACTAAAAGAATGGGAGTGAGAGACAAAGATGAAGAGAAAAGAGAGAGAGGCATCCAAAAAAGGCTAAATCTAAAACAGAGCTGACTGATTATTCATTCATTCACTCATTAGGGAGAGATCAGATCAAGGATACCACAACTCCTGGGCAGCAACACACACCCGGGGTCAAACAGGGTTTATTACCATAAGGGGGAAAAGTTCACGGGAAGGACAAAAGGACAGATCCAACTGGCACTGAATTTTACTATATAAGCCCATATTAAATCTTACAACAGCCCGATTATAGTTTCTGGGTAAACAGTAATCCATGTAGGTGAGATTTTTGCATCTTTTTTCCTTCATAGACTACAGACTACTACACATCTCCATGCCAGCTTTTGTCATAAGAATGCATTTATATGTGCCAAAAATAACTGTCACATAAATAGATCATATTACTACATATAATTGAATCAAACGCGTTACAAAAAATATTCGACTTCATCTCTAACAAGACCTCACCGAAATAAAAACATAATTTCTTTAATATTATTAACTTTTTTTAAACATTAACTTCATATATTACTGTGAAGGTTTTAGCTGTCCTGTATATTAATATTAAAGGATTCAAAACAGCAGAAGAAATAGTTTATTTCTCACATAGCAAAATGACCACACACACCCTGTGTCAAAGACATTTTGCTTCAATTGCCCTGTTACAGTTCTCCCTCAAAATTTCAGTTTGATAAGTTCTGTGTAACTGCACCACAAAGAAACACCTAAAAACAGCCTTTATATTGAAAAGTGGAAGTTCTGCGGTATGCCGAGTGTTTCAGAGCTGTTCCTCAAATCTTTCAGAAAATAACACTCGGCAACAACAGCTGCTTCAGAAAACACAAAGTCGTAAAACACAGACAACTGTTTTGAAAGTCCTCTTCACACTTCAAAAGTATACACACATGCTAGCTTGTTGTTTCACCCTTGTTGTTTTTTAAGGAAAACTTAAGGGAACACTAAGGAAACAACACTTTTTAAAGGAAATATGTAAAAACATGCAAAGAACAGTCGCCAATAATTACTTGATTAAAAGCAGGAGCAGATTCTGACCAAATGAATTCATACCCAGTATTTAGCATTTGGATATAATCAGCATTGGCCAATATATGTATGTATACTATAATTCTATATATACTGTAAATATGTGTGTGTGTGTGTGCTATAAATATACGTTATTTTATGTTTAAACTATAAAGAAAGAAGCCTATTCTAGACAACGCTGTACCAAGACTACTGCACTCAATGTCTTTGTCCAGCCCTGGAGAATACAGCTACAATGGAGGTCAAGTCCTGCGGTTAACTGCTGTTTCTAGAATGTCCGCTGGTGAGATCTGACACTTTTTCCCCTGCTGGTATCCAAACAACTTCTCCTTCATTTTTAACCCTGATACAAGTTCTGTTTGACTCACCCTCATGTTACTTGAATATCTCACATTTGTGCTTGTTTGTATACTTCTTATAATTAGCGATCTAAAAACATACACTCATTTCTATAATGTGTATACGCAAAACAATCTATTTTTATTTAAGATTGTATATTATAAATCACGCACACATTTGCAGGGTGTAGCTATTCGGTCATCAAATCCAATTCATGCTATTTAAACTTTTAAAACGAAGCATTCGATTTTAATATTATGCAACGCTTTGCAACTCTGCTTTTCCACCTGCTGTATACATGTCAGATTTCCTCATACACTGAATGTTAGCTTGGTTATAAGAAGCTAACATGAAACTACAGATGACGAAAGTAAGCAAGGACTCTCTGTATTCCATTGTACGATTTTTGTAATAAGCAAGCATGAACTAAAGAAAAACGCTCCTGCATAAATTCCTGATGTTAGCCAGACACGTTGCTGACAGCACCAGTTTTGTGGAAAAAACACAATCACACAAAGACAAATGTAATTATAGACTTACAGCATTCTGGTTTTGCTCAGTCCGCAAAAGCCAAAAGCACGAAAGCTCTGTTGTCGGTGTCGTCACGGGGGGTGAATATAATGGTCATTTTCTTTTAAACGTGGCTTCATCGAGCGTCACATGTTGGTTTTAGTGTGATGGTAGTGCTGGGGTTGAAGTAGCATAACTCAACGTTTTTTTTACTACCAGGATGCAACTGGCTGTTCAAACAGCAGAGGCTTTTATCATGAGAACATCGGTCAACTGAAAGGGAACTAATTCAATTGGCCTTCAAACTGCTCAGCATGATGAATAAGCAGGTAGCTAGGCAGGACACAAACTCATGGTCTCCATACAAGATCTCCAGGGAAGATCTCAAGATCTTTACCATGCCTGTGCCCACCGATGATGCCACCTGACTGTGCTTTTCTTTCTTCTGTTGATCACAGGTGGATCACCTTACATACTTAAAGGAGCAGTAAGTACATCTAAGACAACAAAAAAAAACAGAAAGTGACTGCCCAGCTAACAGGGAATGTTCTCAGAACAGTAGCTAAAAGTTCTCTCTCATTTATCAAAAACGTTCTTCGTAACATTAGTAGAAATTTTTTAACATTATGTATTATATATCAAAATCATTATTCTTATGCTGTTAGCTAAATGTTTTAAAAACATTAACAAAATAAAAAAAAGTTTAAATACTGTTCTTATAACCAAGCTAACGGTAATACTAAAAACCAAAAAACTGGATGTTTTGAACATTTCTAGAACTTATAATATAACACCCATAATGTTTTGGTTACTTAATGGAAACGTTATGCAAATGTTCTAACAACCTATAATAGTTAGCTGGGTATGGACTGTCAGGCTCTCAAAAAACCATCAAAGCACCATTAAAGTGGTTTATGTTACTGGAGTACTTCAGTATATTGCAATCTTCTGAAGCCCCACGATATCTCTGTTGTAAGGAGAAAAGAATTTTAACAACATCAGTGATGTCAAACAAAAACTTGAAATATAGTTTGCAGATTGCAGAGGCTACTTTTATGGTTATTTATTATTTTCATCCTTTTTGGAGCTTGTCAGACCCTGGAAAAGAACAAGCAGCCTGAATATTATAAAATCTATTATTTTGTTTTACACAGAAGAAGCTTGTGTGAATTTAACAAAATAAGGAATAAATGATGACCGATTTAGTGAACCGTTCCTTTAAATTGTGTTTAAAGGGATAGTTCACCAGCTTGACTTGCAGCCATTTATCTTTTTATTTGTTCTGACCAACCACAAACAGATAAAAGTTTCTGAGAGAGCCAATGTGCTTTACAGGGAAGGGTCCATTATATCAGCACACTTTGTTCACATAGCAGACTGACCATGGCAGGTGAGCGGAGTAAGAACTGCCTGTCTCCCTCGGTATTGATTCAGGGCAGGTATTTAATCCTTTCCTAACTGTGTTTTATGCTCCAGTGGAGAGACGCCCATGTGTCTCTAGAGAGACCAGGGTAGGCATCCTGCAATGCGAATTAATGACTTCAATAAAATCACCACATTTTCCACTCAAATCCCCAATCAAGAGTTTTATTGGTGAGGTTTAATTTGCCTTGAACCGGCCGGCTGCTTCAGGCAGGGTCACAAATGCTAATCGCCTTTGTCCTGAATCGTGATTAAGACAGATATCAACAAACAATGTTTTCTGTAGACAGACGCAATGGTTGTCTTGCAGAAGAGGGAGCGAGAGAGCTCTGGTTCACTCTGTGTGGGCTTCATGCTGGTTTTTATACTGCACTGGAGGAAACACCTCCATGTCTCATCTGATGCATCAGGTCCACTTCTGCTATTGTTCTGTTCCATCCGCAATTGTTTTGACAGGCTGTAATTTGGCAGCAATTTTGTGTACAGGAGAAAATTGCTGGCACCTGTGTTTTGAGTGATGTTTCAAAAGTAAACTCTAGATGCAGACGTACTGAGAGAAACTCAGGAGGAGTTTTATGTGACACTGAAGTGGCTTAATAGTTTTGTAGGGCAAGGATATACGGTAAAGAGTTTTATGAGTTTTATAAGAGCATTATGAAGAGAGAAGAACGTCAATAATTATTAATATGGATGAGAAAATCAGCTTCAAGAGACCCAGTATTCCCGTAAGTGTATTTTAATGAAGCCCATAACTGATCAAATGTTTACTGTCAGTATGACCCAAACACAGAGGTTTATTTTTGATGTATTTCAGAGGTTAAAAGGTTTTATTTTGTGCATCTGTGAGTGTTGACATTTGCTTGTGTGTGTGTGTCTATGTGTACTGGTATTCAGTTCATGTTTTGAGGTCCCCACAAGTATAGTAATATCAGCGCATCTTCACTTTGTGGGGATATTTCGGAGGTTCACATAATGAAAGTGTGTGTGTGTTGGGGGGGGGCATAAGTGTATGCATTAAAAATACTGGAATCAGGAAATTAGTTTAGTTTTTTCTTCCCTAATATAAACTTATATATAAACTTATATATAAGTTCAAACAGATGCCGGGGTTCAAATACGTTAATGCTTTGTAGACGTGAACACAAGTAATTACTTATACCTCTATAACACCACATTGTGCACCATCACTTAAAGCTGCAATCCGTAACGTTTTTGTTAAAATAAAAACAGTAGTTAAGTACATAACAGATCAGTGTTCTCCAGTGTTCCCTCTCCAAATCTTACCACGATTTGCAACAAATAATGATTTATAACTTGAGCTTTAGGGTCAGATTTTCTGGTAAATGTCACTTTGACATACATACATAACATACATAAAGTTTGTAAAGTAACCTGCAATTGTATGTTTTAAACAGAGATGACGGTGGAGAGGCAAGAGAAAAAAAAGAGAAAAAGAAAGTGAGAAAGTGGACAACAACATCCTTGTTTTGCGAATTTGTGAACAACCTATAGGTTCTAAATAATCACCAACCTCCAATTCCCAATTCAGGCCTGTTAAAAGCTCAAGTCAAAGAGCCAAAATGTTTTGCTCTGAGCCAGACAAATGGTTCACAATGACTTAATCCCATCTTCCTATTTCATTCTTGCAGGTCAATACTGGCCACACCAGCAGCACTAAAAGCTGCTGCTTTGGTCCAAGGGGAACACAAGATGCGACAGCTTACAGCTGGTGCAGAATGGTTTAAGTTACACCATTGAGAGCAGACAGAAACAAACAGCAGAGCTTCATCAAAAGACCTGGAGGATTGCTGGTGTTTTCATCTTTTACATACCTCATTTGACATGGTGTTGAAGTTGACACAGAGTTCTACAGATCCAGCCGTTCAACAATTCAGTCACGCTAATCATAATCCAGATTGAGCCTTGGATTCTGAGAAGTGAGATAGGTATTCAAGATAGCCATGTGTCTGATGGTGTAATAGGATATCTCTTGATATATGACATAGTACTGCTGATGTACGTAGGGGTCAGGTTGCGTGCCAGATCAAACCGCTCAATACAAACCAATATGCTTCGTGTGCTATGTGCTCTTTACTGCCAACACAGATGGACCCTCCATCATGAAACTGCATTACATTTAATGTAGCTGGGGGATATAAGACTGACCACATGCAAGAGAATCCAATACAAACAGGTTTCATCTAGGCCTGCTTTTGCTGTTAACCTCTGCTGTATAAAATCCACCATGCATAGACGTTCCAAACTACAAATTACTCCACATATTTAATTATACACTCAGACGGTATGAGTTCATTAGTAAGTATGAAAACAGCCACTTGTGGAGCCACCATCCTGCTGGGTTATAGTTTCCCTCACACAATCTGGTGTTCAAACCAGACATTAGCCTCGCAGAACACCATTATTAGCCCGGGCGGGTTACTCTCCTCTACTCGTCATGCTTTTAATGTTAGTTCTTATCACGCATCCCCACCAGGGCAATTACTGTTTGCTCAAAAGGACTGATTAAATAGTGTGTTTGTTTCCTAACACAACCACCAGAATGAAGCCATGTCAGGTGAAAGCACAAGGAAACATTCCAGAAAAGCCACACTCGCCCTTTTGCCTCCTAAAGATCACCCGCAAGAGATCAGATACGAGAAACAAAATCAGCCACATGTTGCCACCGAGAAGAAGCGGAGAGGACTACAGGAGCTAAACTTACACACAAAGCCACTGTATTGAATTCATATTGTATTGCATTTAAGCAATTGGGTTGAAATATGAAACCTAACTACATTAGTATTGGATTCATGAATATATTTTTATCATCCGCAGCCAAAAATGGAGCTACAAAGTGCGTTTATATAAACAAGAACAGATCTACGAAGAGGTTTATTCTTTGACCAGTTCTGGGTAATGAGTCTTGTCCTGAACAGACATGTTGTAAATACAACCTAAGGCCATATAAAGCTAGTTCAATTGCTCGTTAAAGTAAGCCACATGTGTCCAACAAAGAAATTGAGTGGAAAGAAAACTCACCCATCCAAACTAAATGCATTAATACATAAACCATTACTACTAATACTGCCATTTACAGTTATGCCTCCCTGTTAAAACGATGTCTTCCTAAAAAAGTGTCGACATGCTGTTTCACTTTAAGTGATCGCTGTGTGTGTATAAATAACTTCAACATTTTTATGCATTGCAGTGGGTTGCCTTAATAGATCTGTAAAGCATCTTAAGTAAAATGAGGGATCTTCAGTGAAAGCATCTTAAGTAAAATGAGGGATCTTAAGTGAAAGCATCTTAAGTAAAATGAGGGATCTTAAGCGAAAGCATCTTAAGTAAAATGAGGGATCTTCAGTGAAAGCATCTTAAGTAAAATGAGGGATCTTAAGTGAAAGCATCTTAAGTAAAATGAGGGATCTTAAGTGAAAGCATCTTAAGTAAAATGAGGGATCTTAAGTGAAAGCATCTTAAGTAAAATGAGGGATCTTAAGTGAAAGCATCTTAAGTAAAGTGAGGGATCTTAAGTGAAAGCATCTTAAGGGAAATGAGGGAGAAGTAAGGTGGCACAATTCTTCAGCTGCGTTTTTAATGCGATTTACACAAGTACATTTTACTGTTTACACCGCTTATCATGACGAAACAGGTGTATATAAATAGTAAGAGAGATTATTTTTAGGCTTCAATCATTCGAGGGAGGCACAAAATGATGATACTCACATAACGCTGCAGGTTCAGAAGTCATGCAGCAGAAGAGCTGAAGGGGTCCCTCTCCGTGCCAAATAACAGGCGCAGCGCGTCTCCAAAAACCTTCCCGTGTAAACGAGGACCTGCAAAGACGTGGAAATCCAGGACTGCTTACAGTACAGTGAAATGTGTCCGTCCAGTTCACGTCGGAGAGGCTGAAATACTTGTGAAGTTACAGGGCGCAAATTGAAAGTGTGCCGCTTCCGAGGTTACGCGCAAATGTGACGTATGATATCCAACACCGACCGTCCCATTACAAACACTGGCTGGGAATGCAAGACGGGATATAAACGCTCATTTCACTAATATTTAGCACTTATTGGCTCAATATTGAGTTTACCTGTGGGTATTTCAATGAATAATAACTAATATTAGGTATTTTTAATGAATACTGCTTAGCTACTAACTAATGCTGTTTATTTAAATAATAAAAGATAATCAGAGTGTAATACAGTAATGAGATATAAGTTCAGTGAAGACAGTGGTCTTCAGCTTATAAAACATCAGAAAATCACTTCAAACCGAACCTTCATGTGAGTAGCATTGAATCACCCCCGTGCACAGTCTCCATCACAGTGGTTTTCCCATTAGAGTCCATTATATCTCATCCTCATTTTTCCTAACTGCACTATCTTCCTGAAAACACGATTAGAGGTAGAGCGAGGTTAAAATAAAACGATGAACAGCGCAGAGAAAGCCGTATAAAAGCAGTTTGATTGTTTGATGAACAAGCCAAGAAGGCTTCCCTTTCAGGATATGTGTTCCTGGTCAGATGTGAATAATGTGAATAATAATGAATTACTTTGTATGCTCGTGAGCATGAATTTAGCATTTGGAAGTCTGAGGAACATTGCATCTGGCCAGACGTTACTTCTGGGTTCCATAATTCACCGTCATGAGAGGTCACAATAACTTTGCCACGAGGTTGTGTCTTCCTCAAGCTAACCTGCAGCTGTGGCAAATGGCCAAATGCCCCACAAACGAACCTGATAAACATAGCCGGTAAAAATCTCCAAGGAGATAAGAGCAACAAAATTAGCATTTGGCAGCTTAGAAAAGAATACGGATCAATTGCACTGGACTAATTTTAACTCATTAGCATCCGCACTGCCTTACTCAAACTTATGATAGTACCAGATCAATAAGAGATTAATTCACCTACATGTTTTCCAAACTGTTGCTGTTTACCACAGCGCTTGAACCTTGCCACATATATAGTCTCAAGTAGTTGTTAAAATGCAAGGCCGTACCCTGACATTTTCTATATGTTAATTCTCTCCATTCCCTGAGGCCTATAGGGCTGTTTGGCTGGCTTTATCACAGCAGCCACCAACACAATAACAGACTGCTTCTAAGATACGCCCTCTCTTTTTTATCATTATTACATAACACTATAGTAAATGGTTTGGGAATGTCAAAACTTAACAGGTTTATTAAAATACCACATACTCTGATATCTACACATTTTCATGAAAGCTGAATCCATTGTCTCTCTATCGCCATCTCTGTTCCAAACATAAAATTGCAAGTTCCTGTCTTAACACAGACGGCAAGTTTAACTTCTAATTCAGCAGCCGGATCTTCTTCTTTCTATTTACAGACGTGACATAAAAACAAGTCAGACTGACATTTCCTGGGAAATCGGACCCGACAGCTCAAAATATAAATCCTTATGCTAAACTTACAGCTGCGAATCAGAGTATGACGATGGTAATGTTTTGAAGACTGATTTGGTATGTCTTTTCTCAAGAACTGATTTTTGTTCATTTTAAACCAAAAAAGGTTTTGCCTTTAAATGTCTTACCGACTGTACCAAATATTTATTAAAGTGCTTTTTGTTAACTGTTACTAAAACATGTAGTATTATGCTACAGTGAAATCCAAAATGCAGTTTGTCACCCAATACATTATTATGTCTGATGCTGTAGATCAGTGATACAGTCCAAGAGATGAGACACAGTTACAGTGTGACATTAATCAACACCAATGTTCTGTCCAAAAACATGCAGTGGCATCTGTTTCCTTAGACCATACCCCCAGTGTAGAAGCCATAAAATATCTGTGCTGTGTCGTGGTGAAAAGCAAGCACACACAGTATAATGAATAACGGTCAGAAACAGCATGGGGTAAATTTGCATTTCAGATGCAGAACTGATGCGATCTTTAAATTGGTTAGAAAGTAACTGATGCATCAGCGAATCTCACACACCGGCATATAAATCAGTTTCATTGTGCATTGGGAATATGTTTGGGGAATGGGAATTTATATCAAGTGGCCAGAAACTTGATATTTGCGGCACACTTGCATTGGGCTGGTGTCTAGCAGTGCGTTTAGGGACATCTGGTACAAATTCACCCCATCATTCACCTCCCCCCGACGTTGACATGCAATCCCAGAAGACAGCTTTGCTTATTTTCTGTTCTGTCACCTCGTCTCCAAGGAGACTGAAAACTGTGGCTTTGGAATGAGACAAGGATGGAATGTCAGGTCACACTGGAGTCTGACTGTCTCCAAAGACTGGCTGTCTAAAAAGATGCTCTTATAATGTACATACTGTATCTATTATATAATAGCATTCCATAACGAATTAAAGATCTGTATTATGTAGTCATTTTATTTTATATATTTTTGCACTTTTGTATTTTCGTAAATAAACTATAATGCAGATACAGAAATTCTTTAAAAAGACAGATGGATGGCTAGCTAGCTAGCTAGCTGTAGATAGACAGACAGACAGATAGACAGAATGTAGATACAGAAATTATTTTTAAAAATGGATGGCCAGCTAGCTAGGTAGACAGAGAGACAAAGACAGAGAGATGTAGTTGTAGGGAACGTAGCTACAGAAAGTATTTAAAATGATGGATAGATGGATGGATGGATGGATGGATAGAGACAGAATGCAGATACAGAAATTATTTAAAAGATGGAAGGATAGCTAGTTTGATAGACAGACAGATAGGCCAAAGGTTTATCATTTTTTTAAAAAACAGTGATATTAAAGACTTTATGATAATGTAAACAACTTCCTTTCCCCCTTGTTGATAAGCAGTCAGTGCTGCTTTGTGCCGGTTCAGAAGTGTCAACATGAACTCAGCATGGAGCTGCAGGACCTTTCTTAGCTGAATAGTTATAAAAATTCTAAAGGCATCACCACAGCTCACACTGTGAGAGAGAAAGAGCGCCGAATTACTGCGGGCTCCAAATGGAGGGAGTCCATTAGAAATCCTATTACATTAGAGTCCTTTGTGTGAATGCTGTTAAATTAAATGGCAGCCTCAGAAAAAGGAACATACATGTGTGAGAAAGCGGAAACTCCGCAATTTAGATAACCCAGGTTTGATAAATCAAGACGCTTATTATTCTCCATTTT
Organism: Chromobotia macracanthus; assembly: GCA_036877525.1. Taxonomy (NCBI): domain Eukaryota; kingdom Metazoa; phylum Chordata; class Actinopteri; order Cypriniformes; family Botiidae; genus Chromobotia; species Chromobotia macracanthus. The sequence continues at coordinate 4,810,206 of JAZGTH010000075.1, read as the reverse complement.
TAAATTAACACTTTGCCTCCGGCAGGACCAACTTTCTTTTTTAGAAAAATCTAATTTATGTCACAGAAGAAAACATTTAGGGAAGAGCGGTCTAAAGTGCTCTGCTTAATATCTTTGTTTTGCTATGGCCACGATTTCCATTTTTAAAACCGATGACAAATGATTTCAAAGGTCAAAAGAAGCCATTTTGCAACTATTTAAAGAGCATACCAAATATAAAACAAAATCCAATTTCGTCTAATTTAACTGACTAATGTTCAAGATTTTGGGAACAACATCCATTGGATCTTTATAAAAAGAAAATCTGGATTCAAGGGCAAAATCTAGGCACAACAGATTTATTGGAAAGATGTCTCCACTTTGTAGGACTTAAAAGCAGGTCTATTTCGAGCTTCAATTAGCTTTAATCTCGGTCTAAAAACACTCGACACGGCCGCCCATCACAGCTGTAAAGAACGCTCCATCCGGCAAATTTTTTTCAAGAAGCGTTTGCCTGAAAAGAAGGGGGGTGGGACTTTTCATTTCTCTAAGATATTATTCCCCCCTTCATTCACTAGCTGGAGAGCTGCGCCCACACACGAGGGTTTTGAAAGCCAGTATCTGCCATGCTGTTGCCGAGCAACCAATTACCCAAGGTTTCCACTTCCTCTTTGAAGATGTATATATTTTTTGTTTGCTATTACTTTATATTAATGTATAGAACTCAAGGAGACCGTTGCACGTGATGTATGTCCAGATGAAGGGATTTCAGCGCAGTGGACATCCGAGAACCAGACTGCTGCAACGTTCAATAAATTATTAAACATCAGCACAGCACAGGAAACTAAAGAGCAGAGGCGGTTTCACTGTGTGAAAGCCAATACTAGACCTCCCTATACCATAGTGCAAACTGTCCAGACAGTGTTTCTGGTGTTAAAAACGTGGTTTCTGGTGGTAGAAGACACTGCTGTGAAAAAGCACCAGTAACGAATGCCTTTAATTCCAAATAACTAGTATTGAATAACAATTAAAGTCAAAACAGGCCAGGCAATGCATATGTTCAGGTTTGGATGTCAATATCCTGACGTTGTAAATGTCACAGGTGGTTGTTTATGTTGTTGGCTTTTATCTGATGACCTTTCTGACTGTCTGCGTGTAAATGTTGGCTGTAAATACAGTACATACTCCTTAATACGATAGAAGCACAATGACTAAGGGGTCCTAACTTTTTTTTTACCTTGGCTTTACTTCTCATTTTAGTTTTAGTTTTTGTTAACAGGTCATAGCATGACAATATCATGTATATAGAGTTAAGACATGATCTCAGGACAAAACCTGCAATATACAATACCAAATATATAAGCAACGACCCTGGATCAAAATGCACTGCTTCAAAAAACACATGTGGGGAGAAAACGCATAGCTATATGAGAAACTTTATTAACAAATAAAAGGCAAAGCACAGTTTAAGTTCACCCCTAGCTATGCATCAAAATCTAAGTGCCACAACATTATTATGTACTTCCAATATTAAAATAACTTCCACTACTTAACTGCATTATATATTTCTATAGGCTTCAGCAACACAAATAGCAGCTAAAACTCAGGCTTAAATAGTGTCAACAGCTAATAACATGCTTATTCTCCTTCACCAGAGCTCCTTCTAGTGGTGAATTAAGAAAGTGCACAATTCACTTACCAATTAGCACTGAATTAAGCTCAGCCTCTAGCTTTCATATCATCACATTACCATCACCTGCACAAGAGACAAATCTGGAACCATACCAGCACTTCATGGAAAACCCAATAACATAGTACATAGTACAGGCAAACAGAACAGTAGAGAAGGAAGTTAGGCACAGCAGTGCTGCCCTCTAGTGGGCAGAGATCTACAGTGAGTTTGCAGCAGGATTGCTCAGGAACTGTATTGCTAAACCAGCCCCCATTGGAGAATGCTGGTGTCCTTCCCACCAGTAGAGATGAGATGACTGTCGTCATGGAGAAAGGCAACGTTGGTCACATGGCTGCTATGCCCACCATAGATATGGCTGGGAGCCTGATGATGAAGAGAACATGGAACTAATATTGTGTCGGGTGTATGATATTATTGGGGAAAAGGTCAATATTGCTCAGGTTAGTATACAAACAAATACAAGAATCTCACCCTTGGATGGGAACAGGGGTTGGAGAACAAGTGCACTTTGCCAAAATCATCAGCTGAAGCAAGGAGATTTTTGTCATGTGACCTGCAAACAGCATTAATGTCTGTGCCATCTGCACCTTCAGGCCAGATGCCTAGAAATGAAAAAAAAGTATATCTGACTTTTCATTTGAACATTTCACACAGTTTCAGGGAAAATTAGATTTGACATTTACATTTATGCATTGGCAAGTTATGCATTTAATCAGTTATGTGTGTTCTTTGGCAATAGAACCCACAAGCTTTGTGCTGCTAATGCAATGCTGTACCAATTGAGCTACAGGAACACTAAATAAAATTAGATTTAAAAATAGTTCATATTTATTTAAGCACTCAGTAAATGAGAAGATCTTTGCATACATTAACACACAGCTATGTGCTCCGCAGGAAGAAAAGGAAAAAGCATAGATGTTTGAAACAAGTTTTTTTATTTGTACACTGTACCTTTAAATTCTAATTGTGATGATAAATGCAAAGACTGACTCACCAAACACATTGAAGCCCAACACACAGGTGGAGGTGGCCCACTCCAGGTTACGCACCGCCTCTGCGCTAGTGATGTGCTTCCCGCTCGACGCCTCCCCTTTTCAACAGACAAGACATGTCAGTATGAGCACGACACCTGAGCTCCATTCTGACTGGACTGACTGCAGAACAACTCACAGTATAAGATCTCATAGTCGCCTGAGTTGGTTACAATAAACTGGCTGTCAGTGGACCAGTCAAGATGAGTCACAAAACTGGAGTGTCCCTGAGAATGGAAGACACAAAGGGTTAAATCAATGTTGCAAAAGAGTATGTGATGATGAGAGACCCAGCTAACAGTGAACATTCTCAAAACGTTGGTTAGCATTCTCTCAAAGTTCTCTGAAAGTGGATTCTTGCAGTCATTTTAGTAGAAAGTGTTTTTAACATTACATATCATAAATATCAAAAATGTTATTTTAAAGTAGTGAAATGTTTTAAAAAAGGTTACAGAATTTTAAAAAGTTTGAATAACGTTCTTTTACCAAGCAATAATGTTAATACAACATTAAAATGGAAATGTTACGGAAACATTCTCACATTAAAGAGACACTGAATTAGTTTCCCTGTAAAACTCACAGTGCATTTGCCAACTCGACTGTATTTCCTGCCGTTCTCAGTAACAGAGTAGATGTAAACAAAGTTGTCATGGGAACCCACGGCCAGGTACGCCCCATCTACAATGTGAGAGAGAGGATTTAGGAGCTGATTCCCAGACACGACTTTTAGGTGTATTTCACATGGATGAAAGTCAATATTGGCTAAAAGCACAAAAAAACCCTGCAACGCACCAGGAGAATATTTAACAACTGAGATGATTTCGTTGCCATCTGTATGCATAGAGACAAGATCACGTGTGTCGGCGTCCAGCACCAACCACCTGTAAGATATGGCAACAAAAAATGATAACAGGTTTGACATAATTTAGGCATCAAAAAGTCAAAACTACAATTGTTTTAAATTGAACAAAAGCTGTCTCTTAACGTGCAAGTTACATTTACATTTTGGCATTTAGCAGATCTTTCATCCAAAGTGACTTACAAGATGAAATAGATTCTACACTTCACAGTATTTTACAGTTAAAGTCAAACCTTATTGTAAAGTTCCCATGTGCAAACATACCTTCCTGTCATGGTGCCCACAGCAAGCACAGTCCCACTGGGATGAAATCCAATGGAACGTGCAGGGTCCTAAAGCCCCCACCAATGAAAATAAAAGATTAAATAAGCAGCGCTTTATTGATAAAATAATCAATTGTACTTAAGTAAAGACAGAAAGCAGTGTACAATGGGGTCCAAAGTCTAAGACCACACTGCATTACACATCTGATCCTTTTTTGGGGACGCAAATCTATTTCTGGTTAGGTTTTGAAACTTTCATAAGAACCTCAATGGTCTTGCTCCACAGAGGAAGATGGGAGGAAGTGTCCCAGAGGTAAACCTGCTTGTCTTGACCACATGTCACAAACTGCTCAGTGTTGGGATGCACATCCAGGCCCCACAGCTCATCAGTGTGACCCTAAAACAAGAATGCACAGACATCAGAGTGAGAATGATGACTCTCCATCAGAAGAACATGTCTTGACCGTGCTGATTTCAGTAGATCAAAATCAGTTCTGAAAAACACATTTCAAGAAACAATGTAGTATTATCTTTCAGCGTAAACCTGAACAATGGCCGTGAGGGAACTGGAGGAGGAACCCCGAAGGACAGCGTTTCGTGTCGTTCCCACAAACAGCTCGTCTTGTTTTCCTTCTGCTAAAGTGCGGACAGGGCCGAATGTCTCAGGGACCTGATTACACAGAAAACAATATATAAGAACATTCAACCCAAGCATCTAATCTGTGTGTCTCAGCTGCAACTCTTTTGCACTGAGTGTACTGCTGATGTATCTGGACCTAATAAACAAGATGATTGCGATGTCTGGAACATATTATAATACTAGGAATTTGATAAGATCAAAACAATAAAATCTGTCTGCCATCATGCGTCATCTTTGTTGGCGCATGGAAATAATAAAAAACGGGTATTTCATTTCACTTTGCACTTTGAATTTAATTACAAAAGTCATCTTTTTTTATTTCATAGAACTGTTTTGTAGGAATATGAAAACAAATGCGATATAAACGTACCTCGATCTCACTCTTCTTGCGGTAATCGTGGTCCCAGTGCACCACTCTGCGGTCTTTTCCTCCTCCGGACACCAGCGTTCCGTCCTTCAGCACACACACAGAGAAGATCCCACCCTCATGGGCTCCAGAAACCACCTGGCTGATCTTGTTTCCACCTTTAAATCAGTGTTCACCATCAAAATCCAAAGTCATTTAAGATGCTGCGGACGTATTTTCACCAGTATTTTCTGGTACTATTTGCGTATTTTCATATTCACACGGAGAAATTACGAATGCGTAACACGTCAGATGTACAAATGTGGCACAAAACAGATAGATTTAGATATTCGTTTAAAGACCTTTTGCCCAGATGTAGATGTTTCCACTAGAATCCCCCGTGATTGCATCTCCGTTCTCAGCAAAGGCAACACACAGCACATACTTGGGTTTCTCATGTTTCTAAAATCAAAATGAATAAATCCATTTAAAAACATCACAAATCCACACTGCTGCAAGTTCCAGGCATCACGCCCCATCACACTGTGCAGGAGTTTTTAATGTTACAATTGCTTAACGTCAGTTATTTTAACATTAGTTTGTTTAGTTCAGTTCAGTTCTAATCTTTTAACTTTAGCTAGAATTGTTTTTTTAACATATGCAGTACAACAGTGTTACTGTAAATTAATCCTATGCTCATAAAATGACTGTTATAAATAGTTAAAATGGTTAAGATTATCTTATTTCTTATTTAAAATGTCTTTTATGTATTTGCAACAAAATGTCAGATGTTGCAAACCTCAAACAGTCCCTGGCGCTTTGTAAGAGTATTCCCTTCCATTGTCCAGAAGTTGAGATGAGACTTCCCACACGTGACGATCAGGTTGGCCTCCATGGGGTGGAAGACAGCTCCCAGGACAGAGTCATTGGAACACTGCAGTGATGGGTGCAGAAGACACAAATTAAGATCTCCAAATGTTTCTTTAATAAACACCAGGTTGGTGCATTCTTTAAAATCCAGTAGCAAGTATCTTTTTAACTTCCCAACAAAAAACAGACACTGTGTTCTCTGAACAGCACTGTGCTGTATTAAGTGTCATTTGTGTACAAACATCTTAAGTGAACTTCTTAAGAAATATCTTTAAGAACATCTGACAGTAAACACTTCTGCATTTTAGAGACCCACATGAGCAAATAAGTCAATTTTCAAAGTACTGTCAACTTATTTTACAAGCATCAACTTATTGTACTGGGTGAAACAGGGCAATCAATATGAAGAGAAAGTGAGATTGAGAGGCTCATCCGGAAAGTGGACGTTACATACTGAACCAGTTTGTAACATTTTAATTGACTGGTGACCAAAAAAGTAAAGTTCTTTAAGAAAAGATGAAACGATTTAATTATGATGAAAGATGAAAAGACAAGCTTTTTTCTCTTGGAATAACCTGTACTGATGAATCGTGAAATGTACTGTACTAAGAAAGTAAACTGGGTTTTATGTTGACTTGGAAAAATGATATCCTTCAAAAACAAAGACATGAGTCTAATAAACATCATGGCAACGTACGTGAGTTATCACAGTTTGTATAAAAACAGCAGATCTGTGCACACTCCGATGCTCAGGATTCTGTTGTTTGTACAGTAAGGCTAGCTTTACTCCCACTGTTACCCACTGTAGCTCACAGCATGTCAGTCACGAGGCCTCACCTTAACCTCTGCCAGCAGTTTTTCTTTTTGCCAGTCCCAAACTGACAAAATGTGATCATTTGCATCATCAACCGCACACAAATGAGCACCGCCATTCTGAGAGAGGAAAAGAAAGTATAGTGATGTAAAACACTATTGTTCATTCATAATCATGTATAACCATTGAGCACTACTGGTATACAGTACCGGTGAAAAGTTTGAAAACACTGAAATGTTTCTTATCTTAAACTCATCCTGAAAAGATCTCAAAAATCTTTTCATCTAAAGTCATTGGCTTAAAAGTTACAAATTATAATTGTAGAAAAAATATAATTGTGCCAACATATTCATTTCTGTTTATCACAAAATAATGTAAAATGTTGGATGATTTGGACCAGATAATGAAAAAAAGGCAGCCAATAAGAGCGCAGGATAGAGGGGAACTCCCAGGAATTGGAATATAACCTAGTTTACTTTATTTTCAGTCTTCTGGAGTCACAACATAATTCCCAAAGTTACTTTTGTATTATTTCATAGTTCTGATGAGCTATTATTCTAAAATGTGGGGGGAATAAAGTTTTTCTAAACTTTTCACTGGCTTTGTATATTATGGCTGAGGCCAATACTAAAATGAATTAGGCTACATTTAAAATGGCAAAAATATCATACCGACTTGGAAAAGGCAACACAGGTGACAGCCCGGTCAATCACACCCATTCCTATCACATGCAGAGTGTTCAAACTGACAGAGTCCCAGACACGAACATGAGGCTGCAAAGGCTAATGGGAAAACAGAGAGTGAGAGACCAGTTCACATTTACTTTGAATTAGATTAAGGCTAGTAAAAGACAATTCTACTGTACACTGAAAAACATCTAACAGGGACAAAACTCATGGTGTACTCATGGTGTCACTCTGAGTCTAAGTTTCCAAACCATACGGTCGACATATATCATTATACTACTACACAATGTTAATGTTAACTTTACCTTGCCATCTTTGGATGTGCCAGCAACTTGACCAGTTGCTATGGTGACCATGTCTGGGTGGATTGCCAAACTGCAAAGAAAACAATGTTAGACAAGGTTTTCCATCTCTCTTTCTCTCCCTCTCTCCGGGGAACCAAACATGAATGTAGTTAATCCCAGAAAAAACTTCCAGCAAACAGCCTGTTATTGTTTAGTGGACCAGGATTTAACACACGGAGAGCATTCCAGGCATGCATTTGCATATTCAGCAGCGTTCCTCTCATTTTCAACAGCTTCAGTTTCCAGCTTCCAGCATTTTAGAACGAAATCCATGTTTGCTGTGTTCACACAGTGTTTTAGCAGATTTAGAATCTTAATTGAATTGTTAACATTGTCGAAGCATTGCCTGGCAACCATATACCGGTGAGAAGACGGAAGGCAGAAGAGATTTGGTTTATTGCAAGTGTATTTGAATATATTGCAGGATAGGCTTATCATGAAGATAAGAGGCTGTTAACCAAAGGAAGATCTGACCCTAATAATGCAAATTGGCTCAGAAACGAGTTGAGAACTTCCTGAGCACACTGACTCTCTTGGCATCATGATGGGCACTAGAACAATGTATTTTTTCATGCAGATGATAAGAACACAGTAACCGCATATAGACCTTTGAACAATGACCTTGTTTGAACAGAATCTGCATCAGAGATCGAAAAAGGTTTTTTCCTTCTATGACAACATTGATTCAGTTCTCACCCTCAGTTTAGTGTGTGTGTGTGTGTGTGTGTGTGTGTGTGTGTGTGTGTGTGTGTGTGTGTGTGTGTGTGTGTGTGTGTGTGTGTGTGTGTGTGTGTGTGTGTGTATATATATATATATGTTGTGCTTATTGATATTGATTTACCACTTGACATCGTCATTATGGCCCAAATAGTGTCTTTGCTGCTGTTCCTCCACATTGTACAGCACCACTACAGAAGCATTGAAGTACACGATTTCTCCTGTGGGCAGCAGGTACAGGTTAGATCGGCAGTCTCGGCCTCTGTAGCCGTACCTAATGAAGAGTGTTAAGAAACTTGTGCCAGGAAGCAAAAGCTTGCAGTAAATTATCTAAATGATGTGCTTTTAAATCTGTACTGTCTATTGCCGCATTTCAAAGGGGTTAATTCAGTTTCTCTTTAATCTGTTTAGAAGATGAGCTTAATTTAAAGTTGTGATGAATTTTTTATTTAAATGAACAAATCACAAAATTGCTTATATATTTAATTAACTTTCTCGATGGACGCACATTTTATTGATTCAACCCAAAAAAGTGCTAAGAAATCATTAATGATGTGATTTGTCCGGTCAATGAACAGCATTTCAATTAGCCACCAGATTTTCACATCTTCATCTGTTTAGTAACATTTCTGTTATCTGGCCATTAATAAGGATACACCCACTGGAGTTTCAGCTTGCGTTCCGGCAGCGCCACCTTGTGCTCAAGGCTGTAGCCGTCCCTCAGCTGGTCTGGAATATGCATTGTGATTGGACGGCCACGTATAAACATCCTCACGTAGCCATCATCTGTTTGAGACAGCCAGAAGCATGAGCCACCAAACAGAAACAAGAAATAAACTTCTGGTTTGTAAACTATGATTTGACAAATGCTTGTGTTCACATTAAGAAGACAACGTTCACTTAGGAACCAGTTTGCCCTGAACAAAATGAGCCTCTTAAACCATAATGGTTTTCCTCTAATGTAGATGTTAATGGGTTCTGGTCAGACTAATTGTATGAAAGCTTTCATTGACTTAGTTTCCGTCTGCACTGGTCACAGTTAAATAAATACTGTACTGTACAGTAGCATTTCTCTAAGAAAATGAAGGACTGTAATAAAGCCATTAAAAATAGACTCGTACATTTACTGAAGAAACCTGGTATTGATTCTTCCTGCAAAACTGGCCACCACGATGCTAGAGTGTTGTTCGTGGTTGCCAGGGCAATGCCAAGTTGTGGCTAAGTGTTGCTATGGCAATGCTGGGTGGTTGTTTTTCTAGTGCATGATTTGCACGATATTACGTCAAAGTCAAAGGCAGAACTTACCCGCATTGAAGGTGCATTCTTTGGTTTTGCTGCAAGAAGAAAAGAGACAGAAGTTTGTCATACATTCATTACTGCATGGACCACGAGCCTTTAATATCCAAAATGGCTGCGTACTGCAAGTTAAACAAAACATTCAAACCATTTCTACATAGTTGTGTTTGTTTTGTTCGACCCTGTGTGTTTTGTGACAAGATGACTAATTCTGTGAGCTCAGCCCTTTATTTCTGGCTCTGCTTTCATGTGGCCTGTCTCACAGAGCTGTGCAATGGAGAGAAGAGAGTATGAAGCACTGGGCAGGCAGACCAAGAGCCTGATTGCGTGACCAAAGCAGATTTTAAACTGGGGAGGGGTTGTTTAAAAAACAAACATGCACCAACACACACTGCCAATAAATTTAGAGGCCCACATGAAGTATTCTCTGTTGGTTTCTGTGCGTGCATTCTGTATAGGCTTTTCCTAACCACACAGCTTCTCACTTCCTGCATGCTGATGCAACACTGGTTTGACTGACAGCCTGTCAATGTACAACAGTAATAAATCAGACTCATCAACCTAGTATTGATGAAAAGAATTGACTAAAAAAAAGCCTTCGGTCCTAATCCTAATGAGGGATGATTTAGCAAACCGTGTCTTTGGCTGGAAAACTGGACCCTTCTTCTGTGAAAGGGCAAAAATGAGGCTGTTATGTAAATGGAAGATTGGGATTGTGGGAGGCATTGAATAAAACTGTCCAACAATGCTCTGCTTGTGTCCACGCAACCCTGCAGAAACATCTAAACCTTCATTTACAGCAACTGGAGCAAGCTTCATCCTTAACCAAACAGACATCACAGCTAACAATTTTAGGTTATGAAAAGTTTCCCTAATGTTTCCATTAAGTAACAAAAATGTTAAAATGTTATTTTGAATAACATTTGAATAATATTTTGCTTGGCTATAAGAAAATTATTGAACATTTTTTAAACCACAAACAACTTAAGAACAACATTTTTGGAATTATACAGAATGTTAAAACGTTCGCTAACATTGCGAGAACCTGGAGAGAACTTTGAGCAAACATTTAGAGAATGTTCTGAGAACGTTCCCTGTTCAGCTGGGAAGTTTGCAGCCGTCTACGCACCTGATTTTAGGTGACATCACACAAAATGGAAGCTAGTCTGGCAACAAATCCATTTTCCCATTAGCACATGCTGGGAAAATCCATTTCAGCTCTGATCAATCCAGGCTGTGTAGAAAACACACTCCATATAATGGACTAAGTATGTAGCAGTAATGCGCTTGACCTCAAACAGAATTAAGAGCAATATACTAATGCAGTACACACCCCCACTCATACCATATAGAGTGTACCAAACCAATATTCAGTAGATTTTATACAGACAACATAAGATTCACACACAAGCCACTACAGGAAGTGAATCACTAATAACTTCACTTAAAATTATTTGCTCGCATTTACTGGACGTAATGTTCCTCCAGACCATTGTCTTATTGCTGTAGAGCACTTAACTTAATCTGCCTTGAGTTGTATGCATTTGTGTGCGTGGCACTGGGTGTCATGTTTAATACATATGGCTGAGCATCAACAGCTTGTTAGCACAATAGCTGCGAATGACAGACAATAAGACGAGTAAAAAAAGCGCATGATATGTCTTCAGCCTGAATGGAAGTTGAGAAAAAACAGAACCAGGTTTCGTGCTGACAATCAAAGCCAGATGGAAACATGCACATTATTTCTCTGTGACTCACGCACAAAACCTCCTGGGCGATGCAAATAAACAAACAAACATTACAACATGCACATACACATGTAAGTTTGTTAGAAAACCATGCAATTAAAATAAACAAAACAAGCTCATGATCTTTTGTCCCTGTTTGGGAAATTATGACAAAGTCATTTCAGATGTCTTTGGTTTATCTAAAGAGGGTTTTGGTTGCGTTTTCACAGGGATGCTGCTAAAATCATTCATGTTTGCTTTTCTCTGTTTGCTTTGTTGCAGGAAGCAGAAAGCAAACGTTTCATACACAAACTCACCTACAATGAAAGCTACCACAGGTTTTCCTTCTAAACTAAACAAAACAAGCATTTTACCTTGTTGATCTCTTCATGTTTCTTTCCCGTTATGTAGTTATGTAGTACGCTCTAGCAGGAATTTGCAGAACCGTCACACGAAAGACTGAGTTCCTTGTTTGAGTTAACTTTAGCCCCGCAGGAATAATGGACCTGACTAGCCAATGGCAGGACACTTCCTCTGTATGTATGACGGCCCCCTTCTGGGTGGCCACACCCCCTGGTGCTTCAGTGCAGTAATATGATGCACTCTTTGGTCAAGAGATTGTTTCAGTGTTAACCAGGCGATTGCACAGAGCTATCATGTGCTATACAAAGTGTAGTCTCAAACAATCAGCACACCATAGATAAAACACTACTATCACGTAAGATTATCTGCTGTACAAACAGCCTGCAGGTGTGCATTAGAAACCTGTTTGAATTGACAGTTAACCCTTTATTAAACTGGAGCTTGTATTGTGTTGTGGTTTGTGGTACCAGCAAAAGCCAAATGTAAGCAACTTACAAAAACATTTTAAACGCTAAATAAGTGCTGAAATAAAAAGTTGCGGCTTTTAAGAAATGTGTTAACTTTTAGGCAACATTGTTGTTTAAGTCAATGGTGTTTACTTTCCGTAGTATGTATTAGTATGTGAACTACAAAGCACCATGCATAGTACTGGTTAAATCACGTAGTATGCAACAAAATGTCTTTCTTAATACGCAACTAAACAGTATCTGTTTCAACATGCAGCTGAAATAACCCTGCCAGGCCTTTTCTCCTATAAACAGGTGAACATAATGGAAACCTAATAAGTGCTGGGTGTCTCCCTGACCAGAGCTTTGTGTTTTGTCATCTAATTAGACAGTGAGACATGGTCCGTTTTTATCTGCCTTGAGCCAACATCTTAAGTCACGATTTAGACTAAAAGCAAGAAAAGAAATTCATTTTACTTCCATTTGTAACACACCACAGCGGTTTCTAAAGACATTACTTTGTTTAGTACTTTAATTAGATAAGTACTGAGAAATTTTTAGAAGTGTGTACATTATCCCACTTATTTAACAAATGATGAGTAAATAAATGTACATCTGATTTGGCCACAGAATGTCCAGATCGACCAATCAGAATAAAGCATTCCATTATACTGGCAGAATATATTAGAATAAATTATTTCAGAATAAATTATACTGGCGACTGCTTCAGACTGACCTGTACTCTATAGTAAACACTATATTCTTTACAGAAAGTATACTGCAGTGTTCTTAATGAAGTGTTTAGGCTGACTCTCTTTCCTTGTGATTACCTGTCTCTCTTTCCTCCAGGTGAGCTGCTGGATGAGGTGGTTCTGCTGCGCGAGTCTGCCGCCTCTTTCCTTATTGTGGACAGACGCTCCGTGGACATGCTCTTCCTGACACACGAACACACACCAATTCACCACCAGTTAAGATGGAAACACTAACTTAAGAAGTTTTTCCGGAAACTGTTTTTGTTATGCTGGTTGAAATGTTATGCTGGTTGAAATGTTATGCTGGTCTCTTCACACCCTGATAACAAAGTAAAGTGGTCTTATATTTATATAAATATTTATCTTCTGTGGAAAGCACAGGACTATAAAATGTTCAACTAATCATTGCACTCGGTCAGAATACAATGATATGATGTCCTACTTGCCTGTCAAACTATGTATTGGCATACCTTTGTGCACTATTAGAGGTGTGCCTTTGGAGAGTGCTCTGAAGGTAATGCGGGATCTCATGATTTCAAAGCTAGCTTGCTATTGCATTCATTGTATGTACAATTTTGTTTAAATGAGTGCCTCTCAGATAAAAAAAGAAATAGTTATTGGATTTATCTAAAGTTCATATGCTGGTGAAATATTCGGTGTTTATTAGATCTGGGTGGAGCCTAAACGTCATCAAATCATCAATTTCGTTTAGTTCCTCCAGTTTCTTCCTTGTTGCAGAAACAACTACAGTGGCCCTGAATTACTTTACAAAGGTAAAAAACAACAAGAAGAGGGGCTTTACTAAAAACACAGCCTATGTGCACAGCAGCTGTTCTGTCAATCTGCACTGAAAGCTGTCATGCCGGTTTCATTACTTTCTACTGCCACCTCCAGGCCAAACAGTAATACTGCTGTAATGTCACAATGTGTGAAAAACTGAGGATTCAGCAAGCCCTGTTTGAAATAGTTGAAAATAATTATTTCAATAAAATCATGTTTAAACACACATGGAGCTGATGTGGAGTAATTTTCATCAGAAATCTTACGTATATTTCTCACCGCTTGATAGACATTAGCGCTTCTTTTTTGGGAGAGGAAGGAGAGGAAGGAAAGCCGCTCAAGCGTTTGGTTTGGACGTAGCCATTCGTCAGAGGTTTGGATGGCAGAGCCTGCAGTATCTGCCGAACTGCAGCAGGAATAAAGGAAGTCAGAAAAGCGCAGATGAGATAACATGCAAATGTAACACCCACACAGAAGCTTTTTACAGCAAATCAACATTGTGATGATTATCCCTGTACCCTTAGGGGATGAAGTATTTTAACTGATAGTATGTACTGATAATGTTTTTTAAATGTTCCACTAACTACTTAAAAATAATGTTTTTAATATACATTACATATATTATTAAACAAATATTCTACTAACATTACTGCAAGAACATTTTGAGAGAACTTTTAGCCAACATTTTAAGAATGTTCCCTGTTGGCTGGGCAGTTTTCTAGGCTGTAAGATCAGACCAGTTGACCTCTATAAACTATGATTCAAACAAACAGCCTCCAATGATTTTGGTAATGATTTTTTTTAATGTGTTTAAACAGAGAATGAGTCTCTGACCTTTAGTAGGTCCACCTTTCTTGCTGCTGGCCTGGGTGATCTCCTCACAGCAGCCCAGCCTTCTCAATGCATCTGCCAGCGCTGCCTTCAGCAGCTGAATCTCATCCTCCTGCAGCTGCACCCTCTGCTCCAGGTGAGAGAGACGGTCATCCATCTCCATCCCACTGCCCGCAGATACATTATCATCTAAGCAAGAGAGACAGAGAGAGAGAGAGACAGAGAGAGAGAAAGAGGGAGAAGAGAGGGAGGGAGACATTTTTAGAATTTTTACATACATTTTTAAAATGTTTTTGAATAATGAAATGAGGATGAATTGTAGGATGGATTTTGTCCAAAAAGCCATCACATCTGTCCAAAGTAAAAAGCCCATTTTAAATTAAAGTGACTTTTCAGCCACACTGAAAATGTATTATATATAATACAATGTTACATAATTGCATTATGTAACAAATTACCCAACCAATTTCATTTATAGAAATGGCGCAATCAAATGTTTCAAGCTAGTCACACTGCAGAATGAGTCCATTATGACTCTGATTCCTCCTGCGGCTACTCTGATCCAACCCCTTCGAATTTACCAAGTTAAAGTAACTGAAAATACTAAAAAAGTAAAGTCAGTTCAGTTTAGCATCATGTGTTAATCTAATGTAATGGCATTCAGACATTTTTAAGGGTCCAAAAACATTTTCTTCTGAGTACACTGTGAAAACATCTGTGATTAGATGTTTACACAAAGTAATTTACTCATATATAGTCCAGCAAGCTATTAAAATTATATAAAAACAATTTGAAAGCCATCAAACCTGACAAGATCTTCAAACAACAGAGTAAGGGTCAATTTCTAATTACTGCTAATTCCCTGTGACCTCCATCAGAAAGGCTTTCGTTCAAATCCAAAACAAACTTTACTACATAAACATGCATAGTAATCAACACCAGAATGACTTTATCAGTCACTTTATCGGTTATTTACATTTCTCCACACTTATCTCAACATGATCATCTTTCACAAGTAAACACGCTGCCTACGTGCCTGTTTTCATCCCCAAGGGCAATGCAACGAGCAGCATGCTATGTGTGAATATCTAATAAAGCTGTTTATGTTTCCTGCACCTGCTAATGTGCCGAGTTCATAGCTGTAAAACACCATCAGCAGGTGGCGAGCATGAAAAATGAAACAACAAAAAAAGTGACATCAGGAAGGCTAAAGTGGATTGTGAGAAAGAGCAGGAGGGAAGACTGGTACAGCAATGCTGGAAGACAAAAGATGCCTGGATGAAACCGGATGCTCGGAGGCTGATCCTGCTGAAATATTCATTGATAACATTCTGCTCGTATTCACTCCTACCTGCCATTTCAGTTAGTGCTGCGTCACCTGTCAGTCACCCCTTCAGACAGCCTGATCCTCTGTAGCTCTCCAGGGGTTTCCTAAAGATGCCAGATACCTCCCCAGTCAAGCTTCTTTCTCCCACCTTCCCCTCTGCTTGCTGGATGGCTGATCCTGTGTCTGGACCTCCCTCCCCCACCCTTCCCTACTCTGTGCTGTGAGTAAAGAGGAGAAGGGTGATGCTTGTTACAGGACGCTGCTCCACACTGCCATCTCCTATGCGGTATAAAACTGCTGCTGGTGTTGCTGGCAGAGAGACAGGACTGGCTGGAGTCCAGACCTGTCTGACGCATCGGTCAGGCACTACCAGGAAGTGCAATGACCAGTTAGTCCAACAATAGCACACAAAAAAAGTGTCTGTCTATTTGACAGTTGACAAATGATTTTATTTCCCTGGAATGCAATATGCATACATTCATACATACACACACAGAAACACACAGACACACAAATATTACATATACATATACACACACACACACATTGATACACACATACACACACACACACACACTATGTAGTACATATAGATAGAGAGTAACCTATAATATTGTATTTATATTTAATATTTAATTTTTACGGTATAAATCACATTTTATATCACAGCCTGACTTCAGATCAGCGCACTGTAAAACCATACTGCTGACACAGACAGATGACAAAGCATGGAACGTGTACTGTTTGATGTACACCACACGAGACTGTACAACACTGACCCATCAGACTGCAGTCTAATCACATACTGTCTACCACTCCATCTGTCCATCAGCCAAACCATCTGTCGCTGAAACTAACCCACTGGAAAACAATGACCACAATGTGTATTTCACCAAAGGTGAAAGATGTTTCTAAGAAACTGCAGTATCTATAAGCCGTGTATAATTGTTGCTTGCAAGAAAACTCCATGGTGATAATACCCAATTCCCTACATAAAGCTTTCAGTAACAGCTTCAACTGAACATGTCATCTGCATTGAATCAGTTTATATATATATATATATATATTATGACTCTTTATTGTGCTTCAAGCACTACTTTTATTAAACTTTATATTACATATCCCCATATATATGTCTCTGCTGTAAAGCAGATGTTATTTTTGTATAAATGTTATTTTAAATTGATTTATATTTTATTATATAATTCTGATTTGGTGCCTATATTAGAGTGTTTGGGGTTTACATTAAACTCACATTAATCTCTATTCAACCTAGTCATAGTAATGTCAATAATATCATAATGCATTTTGTGACCACTGAAACATGGCACACAGATATAAAGCAGGTATTTTAAGAGGGTTCATATTATACACTAGATTACTAAATTCCTGAATTCAAGCCCAGTGATTGATCAAACGAATGCAAACAGGCTGAAATCTTGTTTATGAACGTGTCAAATCATACAACCCGAATTGAGACTGTGTGTGTAAACCGGGATATGTAACCTCATTCATCCGTCTCACTCACGCCACCCAACACAACACATAATAAGAACACGTTAGCGTTTAAGGAATCGTGATATTCGTGCATACAAAGCAGATGTGTCATTTTTACACAAATTATCCCGACACTTTCTTTTGTTGTCCCTCGCAGGCGGTGACGCAGCGTGACACGTCAATTCCACAACATCGGCGGAATGTCAATGTAACATTTGCGAATGACATCATTCGGATCGACATTCGAATCGAAATTCGAATCCAAATTCGAATCGAAATTCGAATCGATCACACCTGCACGCGTCACGACAACAAACACTTTCTCCCGCATCCATTAATGCGTGCTGCCGAAACTTACCATTGCAATATCGGAGGAGAAGGGTGCTCGAATCACACAGGTTTCCACATGACGCTACTCTCTCCGACATGTCCTCCTCTTCTTTTCTGTCGTCTTTTTTTACTTCACAGCCCGACGCTTTCCCGACATCCGAGTGAACCTTCAACACCTTTCCAGCGAACAGCCTGCGACAACCTGTGCTGCCTGCGTTTCTATAGCAACAGCTTCACCGCCGAGCAGCTGCCTAGAGGGAATAACAGAGCGCGTTCACGAATAACAGAGTCTCGGATTATGTTAAATTACTAGTTCCCCCATGATATCTGTATCAAATTTAAATAGGTTAGATAGACTAGTCAAATCACCCAGACAAAGGCCACATTTGCATTGGCACGTACGAGATAAACATACCAAACCCATCCTGACTTGCTGTTATCCGCAGAGAGATATTCATCTCGGGAAATGTACTTGTTAATCATTTGATGTTATGGAAGAGCTGTGAAATTGCTGTTTCCAAACTCTGACAGCAGAGGGCAGTGTGGACCTTATTTAGATATTAGAAATGTCTAGATGAGCTCCTGTATCTTCCTTCGTTAACTTATTAAACACATCACTGAAATAATAGGCTTTTCAGCTTGTTTAATAAGAGATTTTGAAGCATTTTAAACCCTTGACTGTTTTTTATCCACTCATATGTTTGTATGAATGTCACATCTGCCCCTGCGTCTACTACAACTCACCACACGAGGGCGCTGTTTCCCGTGTTTCGACTGTTGTTATTGGACTCTCACCTGTACATTACTGAGCCTTATCTTCTGTTCAGTGGATTATATGCATATTACCCCCTTTTTTTTTTGCATTTCCCTGTGGCTTTTTTTGTTTTTGGATTTGTGTTTACCTGCTTGTTTACTGTTGTGCTCCTGATCTGCCCCTTTAATAAACTCTGTTTATGGATCCAAACAAGCCTTTGCAGTTTGCTGCATCAGTATGTTGAATAACGTGAAAAACATGATTGAAACATCATGCAGTAACGTATATGTACACGGAAGTGAGTAAGAGTTAACAATACCACGGTATTGTTGATGAGTGTGTAAATGATACTGCATGAGCGATGGATCCTCATGTGCAATGATCTGTTTTTGGCAATATTCCCTCCATTTACATTTTGAATCTTTCTGACCTGCTGTGTTTTGCTTGCTCACTGAACATCTTTTCGCTTCGGTGAGATGCGGGTTCGATTAGCAATCCAGCTTTAACTGACACCTTTGTTTATTTTTCATTTTCCTGTCCATTAGACTGAAACAAAGTCTTTCCAGAAAGTGAGGCCCATTTCACCATTAAAATAGTTCCCAAAAGGAAGAATGCATGTCCACAATTTCACATCCTGTTCTTTATTCCACAGAACACAATGTTAGCATAAGGCTTTAGATATTTTTATGACGCTTTTATGGTCCTTTTAGACGCTTGGCAGACCCTCCCCATCCACTTCTATTGGGTGTTCCACAGAAGAAATAAAGTCATATGGGCTACATCAAGAGTGATTTTATTTACTGCAACAGTAGTTTGTTAGTAGCTTCTTGGGTCAAGCATGCATCAAAATAATTTATGTTTCAGGCAAATTGGTAATCGGTGTATTGACCTGTATATGCCCCACTGAATGCGGTCAATTCACTTATGCCATTATTTAGTGGCCATGTGCCGACAGAGAGGATGCAGCACTCACAGACAGATGTGAAATGACAGATGACCACATGTGCCTCTGCATAAAGTCTGATTACACATGCTTAAAGGTGGAAAAGAGCCTAAAGAATTTTTAATGGGTTGTGAACAAAATGACGTGCATTATGATTTTAATTTGGAATCACCCATCATTCTGCTAAATGACAATACTGCAACAAATAAGCAATAAACGACTTGAAGTGAAAAGGTATTTCAGCATGAAACACTGGAAACGTAATTTCAGCACTTTATGATCTGATATGCATTTCAGGGACTGAGTGTGGGTATGTTGTTTGTAAGTGAAATCTACATGGAATCATTTTCCCTTAATGAAATGCAGATCTAAAATGTTTAGACTGAAATGTTAAAACAGGAGAAGAAGCCACAGTTCCATCACAATAAAAGCCACCTTCTCTGCATTTAGAGAATTATTGAATTCCAAAATATCAGACCTACGTGTTAGAACAAGATAGTTTTTCAGCACTAATATCTGGCTAAGCTCTTGATACAGATGTTTGTGGCCTTGCAGGTGGACTTTTCATGCTTTTCAGCACTCTAGAACTGCAGAACTTGGAAACAGTATTTGTGTCTTCCTTTGGGTGACATAAACCTCAGACAGGACTGGACAGGCTCACCCTTTTCTGAGGTCATTTCCTGTTCTTGCTGCGAACATCCTACTGTTGATATTTTAAAGACACTTTCAGGGAACATTCTGTTTCTCATCATATTACAGTGAAAGTTACTTTTGAAGTTGTTTGTCATACACTTACCAGGCATGTGGTTTATAATGCATTCGCTCCATAGCTGCAAAAATCGAATATACAAATGCATGGGACCCTGGAGGGTAAGTGTCATATCTGCTCAAGTGGTTTCAAGAGCAGTGGGGAACTATCATCTAACCAGCAGAAAATGTCTGAGTTGAATAGTTTTACATTATGCATACTTGTCTGGCACATTTTCATCAGTTCTTCCTAATGAATTTGCACGTAACATTTACATATTAAAATTGGCCCAGAGGAAAATTTTATCGCAAAGGATTTTATATACTTCAGGAGATTGTATGGAAATCTGAGTTGTTTAATTTTAATATCCACTTTGTCACAGATGTTTCCCATAAAACTGCTAAAAAAAAGTATGATTTGTCGTACTGATTACGACTGTGGATGCTACATACTAAAATGTATCAAACTAGTACCTTTAAGAACTGTAGTTTTAAAAGAAGGGGAAGTTTTATGTTAGTTTTGGTTGACAGACCTCATCTGACTACAGGAATTTCTGTACAATTATAGGTTTAAAGCAGTACTGTTTATATGAAAAGGTGTGTTCTAAGCCTGCATTAAAACAAACAAATGAATCAGAGGTTCTTTATATAACACTATGTAAGCCATAGCAAAGCTGTACCCGACAGGAGGAAATAAACATCAGTTTCAGTCTTGAGAGCTGGACATAGGATGGAATGAAGGTGAGATTTAAGTGATTAGGTTACTCATGCATCTAGAGTCACTGCATTCCTACAATGCTGATTCATTTGTTTTCAGGACCTGTGAGCAGATGCATGTGTGTCTTAAGGGGACAGTGCACCCAGAAATGAACTGTTAAGATTAATAATTATTCTGTTATCTTTTACTTACCCTTACAGTGTTCCAAATCCATATGAAGTATGTGGAACACAAAAGAAGATATTGACAGCCTCGGTCCCCATTCACTTGCATTGTTCTGTGTGGAGAAAAAGAGCATTGTCAACGTTAATGAGATAGTCAGTCCGATTCGGAACAACATAAGAAAATGAGGAAATAACAGAATGTTTTATGTTGGGGGGAACTATCTCTTTTTAACGCGTGCTATAGATGGAAACGACGCAAACAAGTTTGCATTACAAAAAATGTTCAGGTTATCAGTTTGACTGTTTCATACACAAAACATGTGCTTTTGTTAATGACTGAAAGGACCGGCCCACTCATACTGTACATTGTGAACTGTGCTCTGAATATACTAGTGAGTCTGTGATTAATAACTCCAGCTTAAGGACAATCGTCAATGGCCAAGAAGGAAGTGGAATTGATATAAAGGATGCTTCTTTTTTAAAAAAGCCTTCTTGTTGTCCGTTTCTATATACCTGTTAGAACACGTTCTCTTTGCACATGGCAGTGTCTCCGTGGCGATGGCAAATAAACAGACTCGCCAAGCGATGATTAAAAGCACTCAAAACCTGCGTGTCCTGATTCTCAATTTTACAGTAACTCAGATTCTCTTGGCAGACTGCTATACATACACAATTCCTAAAACATGACCTACCAGGCCCAATCTGATGAAAAAACGGCTGAAAGTAATTCACATCTCTCTGTTGTTACAATAGACCTGCAACAGACCTGGAGCACCAGCTGTGGCTCTCTCAAAAGAAGACTCTAAAGGAATCATTTCTCTTAGTTCTCACTGCAGCACCTGGATAGCTGTTCCCGCCTGCAGCAGGCCTGCCAGTGCAGTTTGGGAGCAGTTTGTAAAAATGTATTGCAACATTTCTTGGATCCCGTTTAAACTCAAGGTTGGTTCTGTACTTAATAGTATTATTAGTTATATTAATAGTAATATTAACAAACTACCAAGCTACTTCCTGTCTGCATTGGACAATGCATTGAGTACCAAAGTAAAACAACATTCACATTAGATGTAAAATAATGGTGTGTCCTTGCAGGTGGACACTATGTAGGGTTTAGTACAATAGTAAATCTGCTTCAGCCTAAACAGACTCCATGCATGAAAACTAATCTAGATGTGGATTATACCAAGACAACCAAGAAGTCATGGAAACTTCAGATTCTTAAATAGGAAGAGAACTAGGAAACATTTATGCATACTATTTCTATCTGTTGTTTAACTGTATTGGTTACTATAGACTATGCAACTTGCAACCATAGTTGGCTAACAATGGTTTTTGGAAAACCATCTCTAGTAAAGATGGTCTGTTTGTTGGTTTTGGGAATATTTTAGATGGCTGACCAGCTAAACCATATGAGCAGCATAACCTTGACTAGTGTTTGATTAGAGCTGCAATTGTTATGAATGCTTTTCTCCTTAAAAGACCCGAAAATGAAAATAGTAAGTATGAAGAGAGTGGAAAAAGTGAATGTCTGAAAATGGATTGTGGCTGTACTTTCCCAAGAAGACAGACCATCTGGTCCCATAGTCAGCAGAAAGCTGTCTTCCTGCAGAGAAATCCTGCACTTTTCAAAAAGAAAACCCTGGCAGCTGAGTAGACAGTCATGAAGGTACCTGTTTAAACTGGATTCACAATCATCACAGAAGAACACATGCTGCTTAAATGAAGAACCATGAGTGAAATGCTGCTGCTTCCCCGTAAAAAGCACTAAAACATTAAAGAAACAGCCAATGAAAATGCTGATGGACAATTATAGATCTGGTGGGGATGGGACTGTGGCTAGCACTTTTGCCTTGTAACAAGAAGGTCCCAGCTGGGCCAGGTGAGCCGAGTTTGTATGTTCTCGCTGTGTCAGTGTGAGTTTCTGCTGGTTTCTCTGGTTTCCTTCCACAGTCCAAAGACA
This sequence comes from Chromobotia macracanthus, assembly GCA_036877525.1. NCBI lineage: Eukaryota > Metazoa > Chordata > Actinopteri > Cypriniformes > Botiidae > Chromobotia > Chromobotia macracanthus. Next base: position 4,787,332 of record JAZGTH010000075.1, on the reverse strand, counting down.
TGCAGGGTAGGTGAATTGGAGATGCTAAATTCCCATCACCTGACAGTGTAGATTAACCATTTCCTGTCATGAATATAAATTGAGATGATGAGTGACGTAAACATAAATCTGGTGGGTTCTGCCCCTTTAAAATTTTCTGTAGGATGTAAACCTCTGTATATACATCTTTAGGAAAACAAAACGTTTCAAAGTTTAGATTTTCAAAGCATGGTTACATTAACAGACACCACAGATACAAATCACAAATGAAATATACAGCACAGAGCTCCCGCTGACATATCTTCAGAGAAAACGACTGACACTGTCTGTTCCACGATGACAGCCATGTATGGATGTTGTGAAAGAGCAGACAGAAAGCAACGTTTCTGAGTTCAAATGATATTCAAGCAGGTTACAGAATCACCAGGAATGTTTTGATTGAATTAGAGAGAAAAAAAATGACATTTTAATTTTTGGATTTATATTCCAGTTATTTATATAGTTGTCCACTTCTGTTAGTGTTAGCTTTGGTGATTAGTGTTGGTTCTTTGGAAAACTGTGCCAGTTACTGAGGTAACGAGAATTATGAATGCAGTAAATCTCTGCTGGCAAACTGCACCCATCAGATCAGCTCACTGACTCACACACGTTCCAGTGAGGTTTCTCAGCTTAGCTTTAATTCAGCACTGAATTCCTTTTGGTGGTATGCAAATCTGCCTGAAGTAGTGTCTGTGGTCACACCAGCATGTTTGAATGTTTATGAATTTACACACTTTTACGCTCATCGTTTTGTTTACAACTCAGTCACTCGATGTGTTTGTGTGCTGGATGGGATTTTTGGTAGACAATGAATAAAAAACGTCTTTTGACTTTATATATATATATATATATATAAGGTCAGGAGCAGTAATTGTTTTAAAATGTACAATTTAATATGATTCATAGATCCCAATTAAAGGAACATAAATGATCAAATCTTTGTTCAATTACTTGACATCTGTTTGAATCACAGAGAACATGCATTAAAACCATTTGTTATTATTAGCCACATTAATAATATTGTTTAATTTAAAAAGTGGTGTCAAACCATTTTTTGGCTAAAATGTTGTGGAAAAGTATGCATCACAAAACAGAAAGCAATTTCCTCACAGGGCAAGACAGAGTGCGAGTTAAATTCAATTTGGTGAACTCACTCTTAGTGTTTGTTTGAGGAAGAATGGAATTAAGAAATAACAATTCTCTAAAGTTACATTTCATTCTTATAATCAAAACAACTAGTGTAGCAGTGCAATTAACTTTGGCTTGTTTTGTTTATTGGTTTATCGGATCTGGAGAATCTAGTGAAAATGTCATTTTGTGAAGTAATTACAAGAAGTCAGATTTGTAGGAACGCACTGGCCATTTAAGACATCTTTCTGAAATACATGCCTCTCTTTGGAAGTTAAATGCACCAGACTTATGCTAAGATCTCTGACCCCAGATAAAAATACTTCCAACGACGGTTGCCAAAGCGGGTTTAGGTGTTTTGGAAATACTTGAATATTTATTCCACTCGATATTGTCATCAAAGCAGATTTTTTCTTATAAACTTGTTCATAAACATAATCAGTTTCTGAATGGACGAGTGGAACCAGGACATAACAAACACAAAATTCTGCCCTCCAGTCTTTCAGTCTCGAACCCTTCCTCCAAACTGGAGACAGCTTTAAAGTGAATTCTGGCCGCTGGACAATTCAGACATGATGTTATTCCAGGTCGCAGCCTTTCCGTAAAATAGAGCCTAAAGTGAAGGTTTTATTCCAGCCTTTTAATGGAGAACCGTAAAATAACAGAGTTATTTTCATCATTTAATGGCCACAGACTTCACGGCTATTGGCGCTAAACCATTACCGAAATTTCTAGATACACAGACTCACAGCTTCAACTAGTAAATAACTTTATTTTCAACACTAGTTTAATTTGTAGGGGTATAACGTAAAATTTGTGCTTAAGAAGTTCTTGTCAATTAATAAATTGCTGTACTTCACCACCTGCACTCATGCGTTAACAAAGCACAAGGATTCTGGGCTTTTCAGATCTATGAATGCAAATAGAGGATGATCTGTATGGTGCCGTCACTGCACTGAATGGAGTGAGTTTTGCTTGCATGACTCACAGCTTGCTGGAGCCGTTGGACTGCACTAATAGAGCCTGAGAACTGGCTGATCATTCAGTCATTCGGTCCCGAGAACAAATGGAAACAGAAAACAAGTCTTCCTATGTGCTGTGCTGGGACCATGTCCTTATAAGACTCTTTCAAGTTGAAGTTCTGCATCTATGCTGGGCTCCTATTGGCTGCTTTTCTTTATTATTCGGTCCACGTCATCTATGTCCTAAATGAAGAACTTCATGAAATGAAGTATTTTCTGGATTTATATGTTGATGTAAATTTTTCTCTACATTTTTGTCTACAGAACGAATTTCAAACGTTTAAGCATATGCCTTTTTAAGATCATGAGCACCGTTTTACTTGAGTGACCCTTTTTATGCTTGATCTTAAGGTAAACTAGAAAACACTTCAAGACTCATTAATGTCTTTCTAGAAATTTTGCCTGGTTGCAGTTCAGTGTAGACGGTCAGTCATGAATATTCATTGTGTTCATATCTCTGTTTTCACTAAACCCTTATGTAGAGTCATGTGAGAAGTTCTTAACTCCGGTTTCACTGAAATCCAGCAGTAATACAATAAAGCTAGAATGTGGAAAACAAACCAGGTTTACAGGTTGACCTCATGACCCTCAGACTGAAAAATTAAACGGCCTCAAAATTTCTCACTCCAGACTCCAAAATCTACAAGGAACTACAAATACTTGCAAATCCCACCTGTTGAGAACATACAGCTGAATGTGACAACATGAAGCCCCTTTAAACAGTATTTTTGTCACTTCATACATCTGTTAATGGATTTACTGATATATCCTTCATCAGCAGCGATTATGTGGAACAACAAATTAAGATTCTGAAGGTTGCATCAAATATCACTTATTTATATATCACAATATCACATTATATATCACAAAAGTTTTCTCATAATCTCTTAAGTTGATGGTCTTTTGGTCAGAAACTTCTTCTTTTATTTCCCTTTTTTTTATCATTTTAAGACTGTCCAGTCTAATGTTGTCATAATTCTATATATAATATGAAATAATATATATACTATATATGAAATAATTCTATAAAATAGCTGCATCTGCTAGAGAAACATCTGTAGAAGCAGAAAGAGCACAGATTTACAGTGGTCGTTAAGTGATAGTTAGCTCAATGCTGTGCTATTTATTATAAATTATTTTTAAACCTGTTTCTTAGATATACTGTATGCCTCTCCAAATGGGCGAGCAAAGGTCATTGTGCATTTGATAAGCAGAACATGATATAATGTATCAGTATAATTTTTGCATATATCAGTTATTTGTACGCCAACATTTTGCCCATTTAAACTTTTCATTTCATTTAATTTTATTTAATCACTTTGACCTTTATAATAACAAGAAAATAAAATAAATGACTCAGATCTACTGTAAGTTTCATGACCCAGCTCATCTCCAGCTCCAACATCCATGTGTATAAGAAAACTTTAGTGAGGTTATTTAAGGCCCATGTTTTTTGGAGATATTTCTGGTGTCCCTGGAGTCCCTCTCTTTAACATTTTAAAAATTACAGAATAAAAAAGTTTGAATAATGTTCTTATAAACAAACAATAACCTTAATCATCTAAAAATGTCTAATAACTGGACGTTTTGAAAGTTCCTTGAGCGTTCAAAATAACATTTTTATTTCCTAATGGAAACATTAGAAAAATGTTCTTACAACCTGAAATTGTTAGCTCGGGTATCACTGTCACTGAATATTGTAAAGAGATCATTGTCTTGCAAGATCACGTCCTCTCAAAGCTGTGCTGTTATTGGCAGGCCTTACAGAACGTGTCAGCCAGTGGAATGCAGACCTCAAGTGTTGGAGCCAAACACCTGTCTTTGAATCTCCTTCACTAATGCCAGCTTAAAGTCAAGAATATTTGACGAAATATCCTTTTCTCATCAATATGTTCAGACAGCAAAAACTGCCAGCTTTAATTCAATTGGCTTTGATTCCAATTGTATATAAGCAGGCCTGGATATGATCTGAATTTCAGGCAGAAATGAGGCATTACCTTTGCAGAGTTACCAGTTAAACCAATTGTAATTTATGCTGGTTTCCTATTGTACTCATTTTGAGTCTTTAGTGTCATAAAAATGCCCCTCCTTCTCCATACATCCCTAAAGACTTGACAAATGCATTTAGGATAATGAAGAAGTTTGTCAGTGGACTTCACACTATCACAGACTAAGTACAGATAAAGTATGTACTTGTACGAGCCAAGCAGAAAGTAAATTTCTTTAATGCTGTGTTATACCATCTGTTTTATTGAGCCAGAGGGATGTTCAGTGTTTGTTTGGGGTCGCCCAAACTCCCTTTTTTAACAGCTTGAGCGGTTTTGTTATGGCAGTTTCACGCTATGCACGTACTTTGTTTAATACACTGCATTATCCCTTAGGTACCATATTTATGGTGCTTCTTTTCAGCACCAAAGTTCTTCAGATGCTGCACCTGCTGTGAGAATGAAGGTCCAACACCAGTCTTCATTTACAGCTCCTAAACACACTGTAAGGATATAGACAAGGACAAAATAGGAGTACTGTTGTATTTATTGCTGTTTTTCTGCATTTTAGACATACTGCATACATACTGGTTCAGGATGACTAGTCAACCAGCATAGAGTGGTGGGGACACTAACATACTAGCGTCACATGCTATGGTCCATTTAGCTGGGTTATCAGCAAAAACTAATGAGCTTACATCTGTTTTCTATTGGCAACACTTACATGTTATTATGTTTATGCTTTTTATCCTTTATTGGCTAAAATGTTTTTTCCATATTTAAGCTCTCACACTAACAGGTTCACCAGAAACATGCTCCACAATGTGATCCTGGATATGGATCACCACTAATGAGGTTATTGTCATCACTCAGTCTGTCCGTATACTCTAGATGAGCGATGCACTTCCAGTCCTACTGAATCTTACAGGCAAAGATTTATGAGCCTCATCTCATTTTAAACCAGGCAGGAACAATTACTGAGGTGTAAACCCCTGTGCCTTTCAAGAGCTTCAGCAGCCCAAAGCGTTCAGTGAATGATCGCTGCTGGATGATAGGAATAAAGCAAATTATCTGGTTCTTACCCAACAATTAAATGTGGAACTGCTTTTCATTCTGGATCTGCTTTAGACACTTCCAGAGCACTGTTTAAATGTGTTAGAACAGATGCTTAAAAAAGGGACTGCTTAAAAAACAAGGAACTGGTTAGTTTCAGGTTAAGAAATAGTGACAGAATAATAATGTTCATGTAAATATAGTGGGATTACAGAGAACTGTCCACTTAAGATGATGCAGATATTTGGCCATCTTTTTTATTTACATTGATCATGCCTGCAGTGAATCTAAGTCAATGATTCAAAGAAGGTAAATCGCTACAAAATTACTCATTAACAATGTTATGTGCCAGTCTGCTATTAACTATTTTATTTCTTCTTGAAGCATACAGAGATAACCCAGCTAACAATTTAAAAAACCTTTTGAAAGTTTTAGGAACGTTTAAAACGTCTGGTTATAAGAACGTTATTCATTTATTTTTTTAATTCATTCAGAAACTTGTTTTTAATTCTGTAACATTTTTCAAATGTTTCACTAACTACCTAAGAATAACGTTTTTTGATATATGATATATAACCTTAGAAAAACTTTTCTCAAAATGTTACTGCAAGAACGTTGAGAGAACTTTTAGAGAGCATTAGCCAACGTTCTGAGAAAGTTCCCTGTTAGCTGGGAAACTATCATTTAGGTTCTTCTGTTTGTGGCTTTAAATTTGGTCTTATTGTCTAAAAGCTATTGTCTTTTTTTCCCATCAGAGAGAAATATACAAAATAGTGTTTTTAAAATGGCACTGTTCAGATTTATAGATTACCACACCAGCTTTTAACAGCCTTTAGTGTCGTGCTAAGATCTTGATGCACTCTAAAAATTGTTTTTAAAACCTCAGCTTAACCGACCGTATCATCTATTCCTCTTTCCATCAGAATTATTACTCACATTCGCATAATGTGATACGCATCCAAAGTGCTTTCTGTACAGTATTCAGAGCTGGTGCCTTCTGCATACTGTACACAAAACTGCTGACTGATATAACCAGAATACATATGTTGACTGCTGCGTGTGTTAGGGAGAAAGAAAACTGTGGAGTTGGAATTATCTTGGCACTTAGCCTAACTGTAATTCTTTTACAATGTTATGTTATCATTTAAGCTACAGAATCATTAATGAAGAGGGTTAACTCTAAACCTGTTTTTCCTATATTCTGCATTTTCAGCTGCTTCAACATATATAGTCACACAAATGTGTTTCTGAGCTCTTTGGGTAACTAAATTCTTCTTGTAAAACCAGGTAATTAAAAGAAATCTGTTTCTCTGCATATTATATGGTCACTGAAGGCTTACAATTAATATCAGCCTGAATTAACCTACTGATGTCATTTTCGTTGGTAAGTTATCTTTTATAATTAAAATGATTTATCTTCAATCACGTAAACACTTCCGCTGTTCAAAATCCTACAGTATTTAAGATCTTCCAATGTTTAAAACATAATTATGTTGAACATTAGCTAATAAATCCACCACAGTTTGATACTATTTGCTGCTGTATGTCAAAGTTAACTTACTGTAGGCACCACTTGATTCACTTATTATATTTTACATGTTAATATAACAAACTGTTAACATTATTGTTAGTGATTTATGCTGGAGATTTAACTGGAATGTAAACTGTGGTGGACAGTTTCTCTAGTTTATATTATTACATGATGTAATAATTGAAACAAAGCTACTTTTAGCCAAGCAAATCATTTATGTTTAAAAAGTAAATATTATGGCTAAAACATCAAAGATTTTTCCAGAACTAACTATGCTTTGTTAGGCGATATCTGTTGTTCTGTCACTGACAAATTGATAGTTAAAGCCATGGAAATAACATGTTTTACAATCTAATAGGTTATATACAGTATTATACTCTTGGGTAAACATAGATGTCTTTATGACTGTATTGCTGATGTTGTTTTAGCCATAATAAATACCATACAAAACCAGCATAGTATAGACAAATATGTCAAATGTACCCACTCTGTAAATGAGTTTTATACATTTATACTTATAGCCATTAAGATTGTGTCTTTGTATCTTTAATTCAAATTTATTTCAACTTAAGAAAAGGTCTACTGTCTCTATATGTGATATTTGTTTGTCAAACAAACAAACAAGCAAACTTTAAAATATGCAAGAAACATTTCCTGTTGCCACAGTCATTATGTGTACATAAACATCTGAGTGTTTTTAAATCTCAGGTGAGATTACAAATTGCTCACAAGATTATAAAAGTCAAAATTACTTCCCTGAAGTGACAACCGTACATACACTTCACTAATGGCCTTGAGGAAGGCCCCGTCATTATTCACTTTTGTTTGGAAAGACTCTTTTAAATAACATCCTGGTTTACCACAGTTTCCTTCAAGGGTGTTAAAATGCTGTTTATAATTCGACCTTCATCTTTTGTCTTATGCTCTTTTCCTTGACTGGACTGGCGGAAGTTGGAATTATCTTTTCCTCTGTGTTTATATAGGCATGATAAGTTAAAAATGTGACGTGAGCATGTGATTACACGTGATGTAAATACACATGTGAATGCATTATGTGTAAACTTGTAATCGAGAGAGGCAACAAGGGGGATAGTTTATAACAACAGACAACAAAAAAGTTATACTGTGAACTACACATACACATCCGTTCACTCTGATAAATATTCAGTCATATTGGAGTCATGCTGGGTTTGGTTTATACACCTGCTTTATAGGGTGGAGATGGCTTACAGTATTACTGTAAATTAACTACAGTACTTTGCTTGTGGATGGACAAGTGACGTCACATCTGTTTGTCAAGATGGGGATTTTTCAAATACAATCCTGTCTTGCCCACAAAAGGGCTTTGAATATATTTAAAGTTAATGCAGAAACTAAATGACACTGTAAACTGTATAATTGCTGTTTTGACAGAAAAATCATGCAATGTATCATTATTACTGTAAAAAGTAGTGTTAAACCTGTTTAGTCACTTTGGACAAGTGGCAGTAGAGATAGATGAATATTTGAAAGCTTGTTAAAGATAATTTTATGTTTCCAACATGCATATGATGCATAAAACATCAAGACACCAGAGCGGTCTGAATGTGGTTCTTCAAACAGCAGTGCTGACCGGGCCATAAAAGTTTTATTTTGCATGTTGGTAAGGTAAGAATAAAGGTCAGTATAAAGGATATCTACTCACAGATACTAAAAACAGTGTGTGTTTGTTTAAACCAAACACACAGATACTAAAACAATGTTTGTTCGAACCAATATATGGGGATAGAATGCCTGATAAGCATTTAGGTTAATGTTACAAGAGCAGGTTTTACATTCATAGCAACCAACTAGAGTTCAGGCTTTTACAAGCACAAATTTTGAAAAAATAAAAAAAACAGTATCAAAACAAATCACGTATCTCGCAGGTTTTACTGGTGCCATTGCTCAGGGTGTGAATGATAAACAGACACGATTCTTTGTGTGTTTAAGTGTTTACTTATCTGAGGTTACAACATGACACACCAGAAAACTTGCTGTCGAAAAGGGAGGGTCACAGGCTGGGATGCCAAATGGTGACTAAACCGATCGGGTTTAAATTTAGAAAGGAAAACAGTCTGATACATTCATCCCAAATTCTCAGCAATTGTTCTGCGGATTAAAGGTGACTATACAGTACACAACTAAAAAAATGAGAGAAAACAGAACATATTCAAGAACACAGAACAACGCAGAACACAGAACAACGTCAAAACCAGGTCATTACTCTGCTGATTAATATATGCAAATGTTTCATCATGTTAAAACGTCAAAAAGAGTGTCTGCATTTTGCATGTAACGTATAAACAATATTAATTTTAAAACCGGTAATGTTTTGAACATTGCTGTAGATGTTTTGTAGGTCATGCAACAGGCAGAACGTTCGTACTATTGATGGCTGATGATACATGACCTATTTGAGACATGGTGAACAATCAGGAGGCACAGCCCATGTCAGGAACTTTCATAACTATGCAAACAGATTAATACCAGAGTGTGACTTATGTTATTTCTATTCTATTTAATTGTTTTACAGGTGAAAGGCAACTCACAATGAAAAAGAATGCATTATCGTTCTTTTTTTAAAGCTGCTCTTTCGCCTCTCACTTCATTATGTTGAAGTCAAACGAAGCCAAACAGACATTTCACAGAAAATCGGACCCGACAGCTCAAAGTCTAAATCGTCATTATAAACTTACAGCTGGGAATCAGGGTAAGGTAAGGAGAATGCATTGAATACCAATCTGTGATGTACTTGATCAAAAACTCACTTTTGTTCATTTTAACCCAAAAGGTTACAGATTGCAGCTTTAAATGAAAATAAAGAGAACTCAAAGTTAAAGTAAAGACCGGTTGAAATATGTGGGTCAGGACTAGTAAATATGTTTACACAGTTTTACTAATTTTCACTACAGCAGCCCAGTCGTGGCACTATATGAAATCTTAAACCTATATAAAGGGCAACCTATAACATTCCCACACCCATGTTTGTCTGACACATTTATTTATTTATAATGGTTATGTTGATGGTAAATAATGTGAGTTGCAGTAAAATGGTCTCAGGAAAAGTCGTGTGGTTTTGTAATCTTGACTCCTGTATCTTTAAGCAACACGAGCATCCATTTATCACAATGGATTTGTAGGTGACCCAGTCGGGTGTGAGCGCGTTCACGCCGGCGTTGTGTGCGCGCTCGCAGGCTGTGACGGACGCGGTTTCATTTCTGACTCTGGAATAAGCGACCGACAGAAATATTCATTTTGCAACCAAACAACTTTTCCAATTTATTGAAGAAATCGGGTTGTCCTACATCCTAATTTAGCTCAACCAAAGGCATTCGCATAACTTAAAGGAAATCATTTATATTTTATCACACAGCATGTTTCTCAGAGAGGTAAGACGATTATTTTTCTCTACAGTTTGTGCTACACCGGTCTGTTTTGTTCTGTGTGCCATAATAACGATGTGAGGTGTATGAATTGGACCTTTTGCAAACATAAAACGATTATGTTTTGCCCCTGAGTGATCAAAGTATTACAAATCACGGCAAAAGTGATTCTTCAGCTTTTCTCTTTGTATCTCTGAAGGAGCAAAATGATGAAAATCATTGTGCATTGTGGTATATAAAGGAGGAATTATTCATGTTATTAAGAACGGAAGAACTTCCATCATTGACGAATGTAAAATGTTTATTTGCTTTCTGCTAAAAGTAAGTTGCATGTTTTGTAATGGGTTGCAATGGCTTGTGAATTTCCCATGGCAATTTATCATGGACATGACCGTGCTGTTTTATTCATCGTTACAGAGATGTGCAATGCATGTACAGATGAACTTTATGGCATTGAGATAATTTGTGAAATAATTTGGAAATCGATGCACGACCTGCAAGCGAAACTGAAGCACGTTTTGAGCAAGTCCCAAACATGTCTCAACAGCGGAGGAAAAACAAACGCCATCCAATAACAGGTTCAGTGTCAGTTCAAATGTAAGAGTATTTCATCTTCACAAGAGCTGAATAAATGGTAAAGAATAACCTCCACACAAGTATCATAACTTTCATCCTTTAATCGTGTGTTAAAGTTAGGACTGTGCAAACAGACGCACTTCAGCCATTACAGAACAAGTGCTTGATGTCAACATTAGAAATAACAGGATTTTCAATATCTTCATTATTTTAATGTTTGAATGCTTAATGTTTTATATTTCAATATTAATATCTGTACATTTTGCTCAAGTAGTTTTTTTCTTGCTTAATGCATAAAAGAAAACAAAGAATCTGTCTTTCTTCTCACTTCTGTTTAAACTCCCCATGGCCTAATAAGAAGGTTATAATATAGAGGATCTTAGTGCCTTAGTGGGCCAGTACTTTGTACAAATGTCTTCTTGAAGGTCTAACCTAATTCAATGTAAGCCATCTTTTTGATTATGAGTTTCTCAGATTACAGCTTTGTGTTTCCTATTGAAATTTTCCCTTCTCCGACTAAAGTCATTCTTTTTTGCCCTTTGTGTGCAAATGTGCACTCATTTATTTAGGGCGAGTTAAAAGGCAAGGCCTTTGTATGCAGCAAAAACACACACACTATTTAATCAAAGTCATTACAATGAACAGGACTGCTTGTGTTTACCTGGATGTTTCCGGTAGACTCTGAAGTAAAAAACAACTCACCTAAGTCGACCTAATGTTAACACAATAAGGAATGCAGTCTTTCAAGTCAACTAGCCATTCACACTTGCAAGTGGTAATAAATGCTTCAAAACAGGAGCAAACAAAGTCGTTCTGATTGACTTGTCCACATTGTATAATAATCTGTACTCATTCGATGTCAAATGCTTTTTGAAAACAAGTACGGACACTGAGAAACAGCTAGTATCCATGAACTGATTAGGAAACATGGTCCTTTTAGTTTGTTTACCTTTTTTTCGAATCGACTACCTTCAGTTCATGTAACGTCTGCCAGGTTTTACTTGACACTACATTTGATCATCTTGAAATATTTATGGTGTGGGTTTCTACTCTCACTGTAGACACTTGATTTACTCTTGGATCATGGGGCAGCGCTATTTTGATAGTCCTGCTGTCTTCGTATTTCACTACTTCTGGTTATGCCAGACTGATTCTGTTCTGACCACAACAACTATAACATACAGCAGTGCTCTGAGCTGCATCCCTGCTTTTGCACTTACCTGAAACGGAAAGTATTTATATGTATTATGAGGCTGTCTATTATCAGATGCTGTGTTATATTGACCGCAGGGAAATACATGTGTGTTTGAAGAGAGTGGATGTGTAATATATCTATCGAGAGAACCATTACAGTGGTTCTAGATCACTGAATGTTCAGAGTACATCCTTTGCAGTAGGGAACCTGCCATAAATCATTATCTCGCACCAGAAAGCAGCAAGTCTGGTGCAGGTGTAACGAAATGGAAAGTGAATCCTGTTATTTGTACAGTGGACACTCACCCTTTACCGCAAAAGACATTTTGATTGGCTAAATTGTTAGGACCATTTATTTTACTAATTAACATTGTGCTGTTTGTACACTAGAGGGTGCACACATATTTTGTGCATGTGAAAAATACATGAACTCAATCTAAATGTTTATATGCAATCTGGGAACCACTGCATTAAGCTACATGGAGGAATCTTTAATCACATACAATGACATAGAACCCCACAGAACCAAATACAGAATTCTAAGGTTCTATCTGCATGTTTGAATTCTAATATAATTGATATTCTACCATATTTTCTACCGTATGTGTCTTTATGGAGCATGTTTCTCTAGCTTGGATGTTAATTATTTGAGGCAAGACATGTCCTGCAGACATGACTGACCAAATAACGAGAACCTGGTCTATATATAACTATGATTTGATTTTGGATATTTCTGAATCTCTGGTGGGCTTTATCCGGAAGGCATAGGCTCACAGAGAAGGTATTGCACTTTCACAGATATAAATAAACTGCTATGTATAATAGAATATCCTCTTCCAACTTCAAAAAGCTTCTGGGAAAACTAACCATTGCAGGCCCAAGTTTGTGATCTTCATAGATCACATTGAATGATATGGTATAAGAATGCTAAACAAACTTTGAACAGAGAGCCTGTGTCATTTGATGCAAAGTAAGGCTCCCCTTTTTCAAGAGTTTAATGGATCTATCAACATGCCCCGTTCTACATTCCAGCTCTCTGAGCTGAGAACTGCAGTTACACATCAAACCCATGACCGAACTTTGAGGATTTATGTAAAGTGTATTTGGCTCTTACAAACTAAACTAATAATGCATCTAAATCAACCTAGCCTTGGATCCAATGCAATGGTTATATAACCTGTATTGAATGAACCACAGTGTAAACCACTGTCAACGTTGACCTTTAGTGTTGTGTATCTATGCAGTGTTGTGTATCTATGCAGTGTTGGGTATCATTAGCATTGTGTATCTATACAGTGTTGTGTATCTGTAGTGTTGAGCATATAAGCAGTGTTGTGTGTCTATACAGTGTTGTGTATCTTTAGTGTTTTGTTTTTATGCAGGGTTGAGTATCTATGTAAAGAGATGCTGTACTGATGCTGTTGCCAAAGCGACTGGAATCTACACTGTTACAGTAACAGTGATATTAATTGAGTAACAGGGATTAGTCTTAGATAAAGTGTGTAATATACGTGCCACTTATTGGAACCACTGGAAATGAGAATGTTGCTGTTGTCCATGTTGTGCATTTCCAGAAAAAAAAATCCAGTTACCCAATGCAAAGCCTCACGTACCTTTAAAAAACGTATATGACAGTGCAAAGTGGCATCTCAAAGTAGATCTGTAACACATACATTCTCCACTTACCTGGATAATAAAGGATGTGTGCTGATGTTAGAGGTCAGGCTGCAGACAGGCAGTGAGTTATGTACACAAACACTCAGCCCAAACTAATCTTTTCCATGCTAATGTCGCTGCTGCTCTTAACATTTGGCTAGTGTTGCATTTATCAGTGACACACTTAGTGTGTGAAAGCATTTGAATGCAGGACTGCCTGAAACATTATTAATCAGAGGTTTTGGCATAAAGACATTGCTATTTTACAATTAGCACTGAATGCCTCTGAATGTGAGAATACATTAAAGTCTGCGGTCCAAAATACGCCTGATTAATGTCAATGGATCTGGATTAGTTTTGTTAGACGGCTCATTAACTAAATAGGCACTTCACATTGCTGACAATTAATAGTATCCAATCCCTTCCCAGCTAACAAGTTTGGGTTGTAGGAATGTTTTCCTCAACGTTGTCATTAAGTTAAAAAAACGTTAAAGACGTTATTTTGACAGGTAAGAATGTTCAAAACATATGTTTTTTTCACATAGTATTAACGTTATTGCGTGATTATAGGAACATTATTTAAACTGTAATTCTGTAACTTTTTAAAACGTTCCATTAACAATTTAAAAATATTGATTTTGATATATATATATACGATATATAACACTAAAAACATTCTACCAACGTTACTGCAAGAATGTTTTTGATCACTTTAAGGCAACTTTTAGAGTACATTAACCAACATTCGGAGAATGTTCCCTGTTAGCTGGATTTTGACTTTAAACTGATCTGTGTGCAGTGTGCACCATACCCAATGAAATGACAGCAATGGAAATATACAGAACACAATGTTTAGAGCTCTGTACTGGTGGAGGGTTACGTGATGTTCCTCTTGTTCCGTGTGAGAAAACATTTTTGTCCAGGCACAAAGCACAGCTGCCTTGAATTTCACTTTTCTTTCCATGTCACTTGTTGTCTTGCTTTTTGACGACTGAGACAGTAACAAACAAACGACCAACATCTGGAGATTGTTAGTCTCCATTCTTATCTTCTGAATGTTATTCAGTTAGAATGTGTTTTCATTTGTTGAAATATACAGACTAACCCCGAGGGAAGAATTGATTGTGTCGGATCATTTTATGGTGGCAGGATTTTAACATTATCTGTAGTTTCTATTTTCATTTATTAAAGTGACAGCAGCGCTCGCCTGATTAGACGATTATGGCGAATTACATTTAAAATTGCGGTATGTTTGTGTATGGTGTTTCATCTCAAAAATCTGGCACTAATACAGGATCTAAATGCACAGAAATAACACTGCGCCACATTTATAATCATTAATATTTGATCTTTTTAACACACAAGCACAGTGTGTTTTCATTGTTGATTACGCTTCTTACATATTGTGCCTTTTTCATGAAAGTTAGGTTAGGCTGAATGTTTTATTTAAAACATTAGGAGATCATGAGATCATGCAAACCCCATAGGCAAGAAAAAATCTCTTTAATATCTTAATTATTTCTCTTAGACAGAAACAAGATAAAATGGAGAACAAATTGAAACGTTTGCTTAAGTCTCCTGTGTCTCCAATATTTCTCCAGAGACAGAGTCTCAGATTTCTCCATTCAAGTTTCAGAAGAGATCTCAGCAATGTGCCATCAAAAGTCAATATTCTTAAAGATTTCAATATGAACTCCAACTTTACTCATCAAATTTGCCCAAATACAGATTATTTTATTCACAATCTACATTAATGTTACAGCTCTATACTCTCTATACTGTATTTTAACAATTGTCTCATTTGTTTTTATTTGTATTTCTCCTAAGCAATTTTATGAGAAACATCTGAGACACTGAGAAACATAATTGAGATCTCCACCAAATCTCTTAATCTATGAAAGAGCAACCTCTTTTCCACCCCCAAAGATTAAGAAGATTGTTAAAAAGTGGCAAATTAGTGCACTGTTGTTGTGTTCACATTGTGCATTAAAGAGGGCTATGTGTGGCCAATTGCAGCAGTTGACTGCATCCTCCTAAACCTCACACTCAAGTGACAAGTGCAGAAATTGCTGCATGCAAATTGCAGTCCACATTATATAGTGTTCCTGATCTGCATATTTTTGCTGATGCTATTCTGCCAATTCTGACAGCACATGCTAATAAACAATAAATCAGTTGCCAGAATTCATTCCTAATCAATTCCCTCATAAACAATTCTTCTATCATAGTCGGATGATGTGACAGTGGCTAAAACTCTGGGCTAGCAGCCAGATTGTTTGTTTGAGCCCCAAACCCATCTAACAGGGAACGTTGGCTAATGTTCTGTAGAAGTTCTCAGAAAGCTTTTAAAAACATTCTTAACATTAGTAGAATGTTTTTTAACATTATATATGTTTCAAAACGTTATTTTACATTGTTAGTGGAACATTACAGAATTTAAAATGTTTAAATGTCATTCTTATAACCGAGCAATCACGTTAATACAACGTCTACAAAACTGGATGTTTTGAATGTTCTTAGAACTTAATAATATTTAATTACGTTTTTGTAACTTAATGGAAATATTAGAGAAACGTTCTTACAACCTAAAATTGTTAGATGGGAAAGGTGAGACCCTTAATCTCTGATTACGCCAGGTGGATTGTGCCTGTAATCAGTGTCTCTTAGTGTAATGCTGCTGATTTTCAAATGGAAATGAAAATGCTTGGAATAAAACGTAATAAAACTTGCCAGCTAAACTGGGCTGGAGAGAATGTTTCTCCGCTTGCCTTTAAGAGATGCGTTGCCTAAATCAAGACCTTTTCTTGTCCTTAAATGGTTGCTTGAGAAATAATGTGCCATAAGTGTTGGCAAACAGATATGATTTAGAGTCGTACAGTGTCCGGACTTTGATTTTGTGTAAATATATGTTTGGCTGGGTGCACAAGTGGATGTCCTGGGTTAAGTACGCTTTATGAATAAATCAAAAACAATCTTTGAGGTAATGCAATATAAACATTTCAGAATTGTGCTGGTGATTTGTTTCTGGCTTACATAACTCTATCTAGGAGTCCCGGGGTACACCCTACCTAGAAATCACTCAATTGTTTTGAAATGTTCCACGAATATTGTGGTTTAAAACATGACACAATCATTAATCAAATGCTTAAGATCTGATTAAAAACTGTCAACCAGAAGAAACAACATCTAATCCTTCTGTACATCCGTCTTAAAGGTGAAATTTGTTTTGGAAAATCTTTTCTGTGTTCATGTAATCCAATTAGATGATGGGTAGATAGTAAATAAATCTGGTTTGCTTCCAGCTAACGATTTTAGATTGCAAGAATGTTTCCCTAACGTTTCCATTAGTAACAAAAATGTTATTTTAAAAGTTCTAGGACGTTCAAAAAGCACGTTCAAACCTTTGAAATTCTGTAACGTTTTAAAATGTTTCACTAACAACTTAAGAATGTTTCTGGTTTACATAACGTTAAAAACATTTTACTAATGCTGCAAGAATGTTTGTTGATACTTTGAGAGAACTTTTAGAAAATGTTAGCCAATGTTCTGAAACTGTTCCCTCTTAGCTGGGCTGTCCCTTAATTAGGATCTAAAGCTATTACAGAACTGACCTGAGGCATGATGCTGGAACAATTATTGAAGTGAGTTGAGGTAAACAGCTGTTTAAATACACAAGCACTTTTCCTGAACTTCCTTCCGGAACGCTTTCATGTCTATAGTGTTTGTATCCTCAGCATTTTCCGGCCTGATTAGCACAACACAACGAACTAAATTATTAAAGGCTGTCGTGATCATACATGATTTAGCATGTTTTGTTGGCACACTCCCTTATTAAGGCATCCAGATAAAGGATATTGTTGCTCGCCTTTGAGCACACTTAAGCCAGAGACTTTAGTCAGCTGTGCTCTGAAAATGAGGTCAGATGACCTTCCTCCCTGAACCGTCATTGATTGTGCTGAGATTTAACACCCGTGTCTGGGCTTATTCGAACTGTATTGACTGATGAGGGTCTCAGTTTACAGAGATCTGCTAAGGAAAACTACAAGATTGTCCATTATTCAGGTCGAGTGTAATGCATTTTTTTACGGCTTAAATTGTTACGTGTAATACAGTTTTATTGCAGAGGATTTAATGAGGTAAATGTGAAGTATAAAAAGCATGCAGCCGTCTGGTCATTTGTTCTTTTTGGGCTGTCAAATTTTCCCTACAATTTTCTGTGTTTTGGTCTTGAAGGGCGCAGGTGAATGGGCGGTTCTGGTTGGATGAGGGCCCAGCTTTAAGATGCCTGGCCCCCTGCCCCGGTACCTGTCTCAGTGATGAAGAGCACCCATACCATCTTCCTCCTCACTCTATCTGTCTTGTGCAGAGCTGAGGTATTGATCAACACACATTTCCAAGTCTACAGGATATGCACTGCTATATATATGTGTGTGTATGCATGTATATTTTTATATATATACAATGTATTTAATGCCATATATGTTTTTAAAAGATTATAGATTACAAGATGATTTTGTTGTACCATAATGTATACAAATGAATTGTGCACAATAAAACCAGTACTTTATATAAGTAATAAAGTCAACAGGGCCAGTTTTAATTGTTAACTTAGAGGGTACAGCTCATGGTATAATATGTTTCAGAGTGTGAGCGGTAAGACGGTGAAGGACACTGTGCAAGAATGGAACAGGTATCGAAACGAGTGTCTAAGAAAGATAAGCTCACAACCTACCCCTTCAGGTAAGCACCACCTCATTTCATCTGTGTGTGTGTGTGTGTGTGTTTGCATGTGTCTATAGCAAAGGAGCTGCTTGAAATTGTATGTACAGTATAAAGGGAGATAAACACAGTTTGTTTCATCTATTATTAATGTTTGTTATGGTTCTTGCATCTAAATCTGTATGTGTATATAAAGACACTTTTAATAAGAATTATATTGATAATATATACAATGTAATATATACAATATTAGCACTGATATGAATCAATCAATATCATTATCAAACGGATCTTTTGGATGTGTTGTCTTGATCTCGCATGATCTCTGTTCTGTCCAGGTTTGTTTTGCAAACCCATGTTTGACATGTACGCTTGTTGGACAAATGGAGCGCCCAACACAACTGTTAAAGTACCCTGCCCCTGGTACCTGCCCTGGTATGATCAAGGTACATCTGTCATGTATAATACCACAGTATGCTCTATGAATCTACAGTTTTGATCCTTTACATTGAGTATACACTGGGTAAAACTGGATTACATTTTTACTGGATTACAGTAAAAAGGCATATAATGTGTTACTTCGCTGCTCTGGTCATTTGTCTCTGTAGTGCGTAATGGGTTTGTGTCGAGGGAGTGTGGTCCAGATGGCCAGTGGCTCACGGCCAACAACAGTCGCACCTGGAGAGATCACTCACAATGCAACGCAGACAGCAACCAGCAGATAGCACAGGTAAAACAGACAACTATTCTACATACCAGGGTAGACATAAACAATTACTCAAAATTAATTATGTAACTATTTGGGGTTTTTTTTGTAAAACTTGTATTGGACTAATCTGTTTTTTTAACCAAATTCTATTTGCTGTCTTTCCAGTTCAAGTTTTAATTCTGTAAAACGTGGCCAATAATATTTTAAATTCCAACTTGAATTCAATTTATATTAATAGACTGTCAAGTTATCGATTCCTGAATTTAACACCACCCTGCAGTCTACTAAATAAAACAGACTGCAGCTGATTTATTTCAGCTAACAGGGAATGTTCTCAGGACGTTTTCTCAAAGCTTTCAAAACATTCTTTCAGTGGCATTTGTAGAACATATTTTTAACATTATATATCATATATCAAAAATGTTATTCTTAAGTTGTTAGTGGAATGTTCAAAGAACCCAAAGGGTTAACATAAACTGATACACATAAACACATGATGAACCTTATGCACTGTATGATGCATTTAGCCAAAGCGTCTGCCCAGTGCTTAAAGGTCAGGCGTATAACAGCATTAAGGTCTGTTTAAAGCACAGCTGTACTTGTAAACTGATCCCTCCTGGTATCTGTCATGCCTTTAAGAGTATTACCTAACAACAACTTTCCAGCACAGCGTTTGTATAGTGCTGTTTTTTCACCCTTATGTCTTCACAGGAGAATCAGATGCTGATTTTGGCCTATTTCAGGGTGATATACACAATTGGCTACTCGCTGTCTTTGGCCAGCCTGTCTTTAGCGCTCGTCATTCTTCTCATATTCAGGTGAGTCACATGTCAACTGAGACTAAAACAACACAACAGACTTCTGATTGGTTGGTCACGCATCATCAAGGCAGAATGGATGTCAGAAGCAAAAAAAAACAATGTGCGAAGGCCACAAATCATCATTACCAGTGAAAGAAACACCAGTGTTTTGAATGCTGGAGAAATCAGGGTGCTAGTGTGACTGCTTCATTACCCTGAGGATATGTCGCATTCTTTGCATGTATTTGAAGTTCTCTCATGGCACATCTGTCTGTGTATTTTAACTGCGAATGACATTGTGCTATTTAGCCAGAGGCTACCAAAACTTTTGCGGTGGGAATTATCTCTTTTTATGAAGGTGCATGTTGTCAGCGTGTATCCAGCTAACAGGGAACATTCTCAGAACGTTTCAAAAACGTTCTTGCAGTCGAAAACATTATCAAAAGTGATCAAAAACGTTAGTAGTATGTTTTTCTAACATTGTGTCATATCGAAAATGTTATTTTTTAAAAAGTTAGTGGAAGAAGTTAGTTTTATAAACATTACAGAATTTAAAAATGTTTGTATAATATTCATACAACCAAGCAATAATGTTAATAGAACGTCTAAAAAAACTTTCGGAACATTCCTAAAACTTTTAAAATAACATTTTTGTTACTTAATGGAAATGTTACGAAAACATTCTTACAACCTAAAATTGTTAGCAGGGTATAAACTGCTGTCTATGTTAGCTGTGAAAGTCTTATGCAGATATACAGTACTGTGCCGTTAACTCTATTGTACTTGAACTACTACATTAGCATCTGTTTTCAATGTGATCTCAGACTGTTCGTGTTTGTGTGTAATATCACAGGAAGCTTCGCTGCACACGCAATTACATCCACAGCAACCTGTTTGCCTCATTCATCCTGCGAGCTCTGTCCATCCTCACAAGAGACGCCCTGCTCATGAAGGACGCTCCAGAGTTCAGAGACAACAAAGATGTTTCCATCGTTCTGAGTGACCAGGTATCTGAACATGACTGAAAACCCTACAAGCAGACACAAAAACAAATCTGCACTCACCTGTGCGTAAATATACACAACACCTCCAGCCACAGCTTTATTCCACAGTTTAGTGAGCTGTTTCAGGTTCAGTGGATGTAAGGTAGTTGATAAAGCCAGAATTGTGTTTATCATCAATATATTTTTTATTCATTCGAATTGAAAAGGTTTTGCAACAGAGCTTCCGTGTTTTTCTAATTGCTTTGCGTTTCAATATTCTATACTCATAACTTGCACAGATTCCACTGTAAAGCTGTATGTTTTAAATCAATAAACTCACATTAAACCCCCACAGGTGATGTCAAGCTGTCGCGTGGCCCAGGTCCTGATGCAGTACTGTGTTGGGGCCAATTACTATTGGCTGCTGGTAGAAGGTCTTTACCTTCACAACCTCCTGGTGCTGATGGTCTTCTCAGAGAACAGTTACTTCTGTGTGTACCTCTTCATCGGCTGGGGTGTGCACACACACACACACACACACACACACACACACACACATCTCATTCTCTGTTCACTGCAACTGAAAAATTAAATAGAAAAACAGGATTTCAATATTTAATTTGAAACACATCTCCATACATTGAAATGCTAAGCTCTTGAACGATGACCACAATGAATTTTTCTGTGATGTTGTTATTGAAAAACTTAAATGCTGACAAAGGTGTTGTGTGTATTGTATGGGATGATGCCCAACAGGAACACCTGTGCTGTTTGTGGTGCCTTGGATTGTGGTGCGTTACCTGTATGAGAACACAAGGTAAAAGTGCACCAGTAGTCTTTATGCAACTTGTGTTGTCTTTCATTTGGTGACAGTGTAAGAGCTGTGCTTCATGATGTGTTTACACTCTGAAGGTGCTGGGAGATCAATGAGAATATGGCTTATTGGTGGATCATCAGAACACCAATTGTTCTGGCAATTTTCGTGAGTGTTCCTCTGCATTTACCTTCATTTGTCTTAAACTTCCATTTTGTCCCTGACTGTGTTTATAGTTGGTTACATGCAAATGCATGAGATCTTATTTTGTGTATTTTCATTTCATTACTCGTCTTTGATGGAAGTGACTAGAATAAACTGTCTCAGCTAACAGGGAACGTTCTAAGAACGTTGGCTGACGTTCTCTAAACATTCCCTCAAAGGTCTCTCAGACTGTTTTAAGAAACATTCAGCAGTAATGTAGTAGAACGATTTATTGATGTTATGTATCATATATATATAAAAAAAAACATTTTTCTTAAATTGTTAGTGGAATGTTGCTAAAACCTTACAGAAATGTTCTTACAACCACAATTGCTGGGGTACAATTAGCAGATGTTTAGCAGCGTTATGTGTAAGACTTCTCTTGCATTTCCTCCACGGTTTTACATTAGTTTCTGTCTGCTATATGAAAAACCAGATGAACATATTCTCCTATATGAATTAAACATGAATGACTCATTATTCCAGAACATTCTTGATGACTGTTGAGGAACTGCTTCACTGCACTCTAGATCTAAACAAAGGTCTTATGGAGATCTGTCACACTGAGCTTGAAGGATTTTAAAGTGATGTGACTGTGTTGAATTATGTTAATGATTAAGAATTGTTAATGAGTACATTCATATTTCCAGCAAGAGCCTATACACTGATTTTCCTGCTTGTAAATTATTTGTAATATATATTTTTCAGGTGAACTTTTTCATATTTATAAGGATTATTCAGATCCTCATCTCTAAATTAAAAGCACATCAGATGAGATATACAGATTATAAATTTAGGTAAGAATTCAACCATGTTTTAATTACATAAATATTTTTTTCAGATGATTAAATGAAATGCATTTGTTTTGCAAAGGCTATTTTCTATATGAAAATAAATCTAAATTATGAATTATAATTATTACCACCTTATTGTAGTGTTATATTTCAGATTTGCTTACAACTGCACTCAAACTCATTCTTTAAATCCATCTGGAATGTTTCCCTTTCCATGTCCCACCTCAAAATATCTAGTTCTAATTCCTTCTGCATTATATAAACCAAAACTGTGTGACCGAAAGTGGCTTTGAAAGCCTTTAATGTTTCAGCAGTATTAAAAGGAAATGTTTTATCTTGAAATGCCACCCTTGGGCAGAGTGTGTTTCAGGGACCATTCTCATCTAACCAAAAACTATATTTCAGATCTTCAAGCCTAAACCCAATTTAATGATAGTGGGAAACACAGAGTTGATTGAAGCACTGTTTGCATATGTATTGGGAGCAACCACAGAGGCTAATCAGATTCCTGATTTACCCACAGTGTCCCAATGCTGTCATTTAACCTGCCTGAAAAAAAGCCTAAAACTGCTTAGAAATTCTGTGCAAATACTACCCAGCTAACGTAGAATATTCTCAGAATGTTAGATAATGTTCTCTAAAAGTTCTCTCAAAGTTATCAAAAATGTAACATTAACGTTATCACAAATGTTATCACAAATGTTACATGTTAACATTATGCATTTTATAAAAACATTCTTAACTAAGTAGTTAGTGGAACTAAAAAGTTACAGAATTAACAAAATGTTTGAATGTTCTTATAACCAAACAATAACTAAAATCTAAAAACTGGACTTCTGAATGTTCCTAGAACTTTCAAAATAACATTTTTAACATCTTTGGTACTTAGTGGAAATATTTGAGAAATGTTCGTACAACCTAAATTTGTTAGCTGGGTAGATGTGACATTTTTAAATGTGATAGGTAGGACTGTATTTTGGATAATCATGGATTTATGTCTCCTTGGCCCTCAGGTTAGCAAAGTCTACGCTGACCCTCATTCCTCTGTTAGGGATTCATGAGGTTGTTTTTGCCTTAATGACAGCGGAACAGACGGAGGGCATACTCCGAAACGTCAACCTGTTCTTTCAACTCTTCTTCAGCTCTTTCCAGGTGCAACAAAACGGAAATTCAGACAGACAGACCATGTCACAACATGGCCTAGTTTATAAAATATATTCAAAAGCCTCTGGACTCTAAAATGTAGCATGTCATATGCTTTTGACACAAGTTTCTGTCACCCACAGGGTTTTCTGGTGGCTATATTATACTGCTTTGTCAATAAAGAGGTAAGAGACATCAGGACCATGATAAAATTATTATATATAGACAGAATGCACACTACAATATTTATATATATCTAGAACTGGTAGAGCATGGCAGTGGTAAATCAAAGATAATGGGTTTAATCCCAGTAAACACATACTGGTAAAATGCACAGCTTGATTGTGCTAAGTCACTTAAATAAATGCATCTTCCAAATATGAAGTTTGATGAATGTACATTAATGCATTTGGTAAATGCTTTTAGCTAAAGTGACTTGAGCCATGCATTTTATCAGGCCATATTCCCTGAGATTTGAATCCATGACCAACTGAGCTTCAGGAATTAAAATGCAACTCTTTGACTGATAATGCCAACAGGACACTAAATGTTATCACCAGCACATTATGACATTATGTGTAATGTGTTAATTTGATGGCACTTTACAGTTCTTAATTTTACTGTCCATCTTCACATCTCTGTTGTTTTATTCTAAGTATCTTGTCTTTGACTCCAGGTGCAGTCAGAGATCAAAAAGAAATGGCAGCGATGGAAACTGGGAATGAGCATTTTGGACGATCAGCGTAATACAGGAAGCAACACACAGCAGGGAGGCACTGGACCTCGTTGCCATCACGACCCGCCCTGTTCTCCTGATTGCCCTCTGTATAGTGGCAGCCAGCTGTCCTCTGACCCGACAGCCCCAGCTGGCCAGCCAAGCACACAGCATCACAACCATCCTGGGGCAAAGAAGGGCAAAGCTTACTGCTACATCTCTGCCAGGAAGCACATTCTAAACGGGATGGATGTGCCAGCATTGCCCCAGTGTGGTGCGGAGGGAGGAGTGCGGTATTCCGAGAGCTACTGCTGAAAGCTGTGGGCTGTGATGAGGACACATTTTAGGATTCTGGCCATTGATTGGACCGTTTATCCGTTATAATTATGACATCCATAACTATATGGAATATGAGATCTATAGCCCAGACTCTGGCCACTATGGAGTGCTTTTTGGACCATACCCTATATGGATACTCACTGGGAATTTTTCTACTATTAAAATGACATTCCTAAAATGCAGTATGTTGCACTTGAAAAATTTATGACTTTTGTTGAATATCCATAAACGGGGCATCCATAGTCATTTGTGGCAACCTACTTATTTAATTTAATTGTAACTTTTTTTATTTGTTCTTTACCATTATACCTCATTGTGGACACCAGATGAAGTCTGTCATGTGCCAACATTTGTGGATCAACTCTGAAAACATGTATATCGCCGTAAAATAAGATGATAATAATTGCATAAAAAAGTAAACATACCAATATATTTATATTTACCACAAGGTCACCAAAATAACCATCAATACAGTGGACCCAACAAAAGCGTTTGGACACTGAAACCACACAAACTGTTAAAATGTATAATGTTACATAAGACATTATCCAACCAAGTGGCATTTGGAAATAAACTATGCTAGAACTTCAACTGTAAGGACCAATAACTCGCTCAAATAGAACTGTAAATTTAGGAACCATAAATCAACACCTGACAGTGTCATCAGCCATGTTTTTGATAATAAAACACATCCTGATGGTGATTCGCTCCTTTAGGTCTTAGAGGTCTTTGTGGAGGTGTCCCAGCTAACATGTAACGTTCTCAGTTTGTTGACTAACGTTCTCTAAAAGTTCTCTTAAACTTCTCTTAAACTTATCAGAGAAAATTCTTGCAGTAACGTTGCTAGAATTTTTTAACATTATATATAGATATCAGAAACATTATTCTTAAGAAGACAGTGGAACGTTTTAAAAACATTACAGAATGAAAAAAATGTTTGAATACAGCGTCTAAAAAAACTGGACGTTTTGAACGTTCCTAGAACTTTCAAAATAGCATTTTTACCTTTTTTAATGTTTCTCTAATGCAACGGAAACATTAGAGAAATGTTCTTACAACCTAAAATTGTTAGCTGGGGTATTGCTCTTGTGTAACCCAGGAAGAAACCGGGTCTGCTTGCCCACAGTGTTCTCCTAAACAACAGGAAATCTAATCCTTCCTTTATGCTCCTGCATTCCACTGGACTGTGTAATCCTCTTTCATTGAGTGCCATGACAGAAACCCAGCTGTGATCTGTTTCTACAAAAGAGTTTCGAGTAGATTAGCAGGTGATTTGCTTAATGAGCAGCAGTAACTTGGAAACAGTTTGCTTCAAAAGGCTTTCTGACCTCGTAAATCAGTCTGTCCCCGTTTCTGAACCACCGCGAGTAAACCACAGAGACTGATATTATATTAGATTGGTTACAGGTCCACTGTCTGTCTGACAGAATTAGACAAGCTCTGTTGCGTTTCAATGATGGTGAATGTTCGTCCCAGCTAACAGGGAACATTTTCAGAACATTTATATAACATTTTTTATGTTATATATCAT
The DNA here is from genome assembly GCA_036877525.1 of Chromobotia macracanthus. Taxonomy (NCBI): domain Eukaryota; kingdom Metazoa; phylum Chordata; class Actinopteri; order Cypriniformes; family Botiidae; genus Chromobotia; species Chromobotia macracanthus. The sequence continues at coordinate 4,761,014 of JAZGTH010000075.1, read as the reverse complement.
ATGTATCAAAAACATGTTTCATAAGTTGTTAAACATCTAGAAAAACACTGTTAAACGTTCCTAGAACTTTCAAAGTAACGTTAACGTTTCTGTTACCTAGGAACCATTTAGAAAACGTTCTTAAAACCAAAAATTGTTAGCTGGGATTGGTCTGTAAAATCTTTAAAGCCGGGTGATTTCTGCTATTACATACTTAGTGGAACTAACAGTTTTGGGAATCATTTTAGGGTGACATAATACGACAATGACGGGTAAATTGTAAGATTTCAAAAGAGAAAACACCATCAGTAAATCAGAGTTTATCTCAAATGACAGCAAATGTGTAAAATCAGTTTTGGACCTCTTCTTTATTTGTTAAAATCAGTTCATTAGGCACATTGTTTTCTGTCAATAGGAAGGGCAGTGTGAAAACATTAAACCTGCTCACAGGTACTTTTGTCACTGGCATTATGACACGTTGAACCTGAGCTGCTACTGTGATTTGCAAGGAAATGTTACATTATGTTACATGTTAAAAGCTTTGCAGATGATGAAGGTGATTGTCCCTTTTAAATGAATAGGCGTCTGAAGCCACCTAGTGGACGTAAACAGAACTGCACACATGTAACTTCCTCTGAAGAGCTCGTCACCTTTTCTGGGTCGCATCTATCACGTGTAAACATTTGAAAACATTGTTAATAATGCAAAAGATTGCTAAGATGTGATAATACTGTTATGAGGTCTGTACAGTAGTGATAAAGCCACAGTTAAAGCACAAATAATTATTTATTGCATAACTACCCGTTTCGTGCGGTAACCTTCACTAGTGAATGAGAGTGCACAAATCACTGTGTCGTTTCAGATATACAACATTGAATAATAAAAAGCATTGCACACGAGCTTTAGCAAACCTGATGTCACATATTTATCATTATTGTCCTTCAGTAACATGTATGCAGATAAACTGCCTATGACAATTAACTCCTTGTGAATTTTACGTTTGCTAACTATTGTTGTAATTGCCAAAAACATTTGTGCAATAATGCAGTTTTGGACATATTTATTTATTTCCATTAAAGCATTGAACAGATATTAGGATATGGGGAATGTTTGTATTAATTGTGGGATGCTCGTACATGTTGATGATGAAAGATTACAAACATGTGCAGCACAATAAGACCACAAATGTGTAATAAAAATACATGGACTACAATTACAACTGGCCTTCAAAATACATTTTTTGTCCATGTTTGGCTGAAAAATGTCCATCCTACCTACCTTCACTTAATCCTCAGGTGAGCTCTTGCGCCCTCTATGTCTTTGTAATGGCATAGCAATAATAAAACCTCGACAGCCATTGCAACATATAATACGTTTGTCCTCAATCTCAACAATATATACATCTTGAGATATTAATAATCTTGAGGATGATGACATGGTAAACAACCCAGTGCATGATAGTTTTCACTGACGCCCTGTATATACAGTAGCTCGTTTAAGCCATGCCCACCAAAAGTCCTGAAAAAATAAAGCGTCACCGAGTGGGGCAGGTAAGGGGTATGAGTTCATTTAGGGCAATAAGTTTGAAACCTCTGGTTTAAAGGATGTGTCACTGCAGGTGGATACTGTACTGTGGTGTTGAGGAGCTGAATTGTGAGATGTGATTTATAGCGACCCCTGGTGTTCAGACTATGAACTTCCTGTGTTTTCATGTAAGACAATCTTCTACCTGTGCACATAGAAATCAAATACGTTAATGAGCTTAGTAAATGTCATGTGACTCAAAATATTGCAATGAAAACACTGATCAGTGACACATTTGTGGGGATGACTGTGTGTTTTCTCATTTGCCACTTCTGCTTTTTATGTTTTTATGTATTTCAGGCATGTTTTATATGATTGTTATGATTTGTGCATGTGACAGGCTGTTTTTAATCCCTTTATTCCTGTCTGGGAGACGGTAGCATCGATTTAAGCAACTCAGTTTCTTATGTAAAGGCAGCATCCTATCACGTGACATGCGCAGAATCTGGAGTTTGTTACCCTTTATATTCACGAATAGCGCACGATGGCTTTGCAATGATTAAAATATGAGATTATTAATATTATAATGGTCTTTGTCTTTAATAAACAAGTGGAAAGGCTTAAACGTAAGCCGGTTTTTACAGTAGACGAGCATCAAGTTAGGTTGCGGATGTGAATAGCGCTCGGAGGAGAGTGGTCCAGCCGTGAGTCAGATCCGTGACGTAAGCAGAGAGAAGGACAAGGCGCAGCATCTCTTCATCCTCCATAATATTTCTCCATCCCGACGCTGACAACGACCGACGACAAAAGAGAAATTGTGGCTTGTTACCAGGTGAGATCCGTATCACCCTGCTGTATTAAGAAAGGTTTTGCGCAGGATGGGGAAAGCAGTTGTGCGTTTCAGGGGGAGAATAGCAGCCTGGTTGTTTTTCATGTGCTGCGTGATGGGGCGTCCATGTTTTCTTGTTGACAAGAGTGTGAAAGACTGACATGCTTTATAGGAAATCGTGCTTTTTTTGCCGTCATGCACCTCCTTTAAAATGTTTCGTCGCTGGATATGTTTTTAGATGACTTGGATGTGTCGATGTTTTCATCATTTATCAGAGATTGGGGACTGTGCACTTGGCATTTTGTGTGTGATCGTTTTCTGAATACGCCCCTTTTTGGGAAGCAGCACAAAGTAAAACACGAATAATCGGGTCATCACAGTTTGGGTTGCAATTTTTTTACAAATCTCTGCATCATATTGACTAAGTTGGTCCAGTTAATATGGATTATTTATGTAAATGAGTATTACCAGACATTGATGTCCTTATTTTGACAGATATTGTGTTAGTTATTAATAGCTATTAACCAGATCTTTCTTCCTCAATGAATGCAAAACTCTTATTTAGATTAGACTGCTGTTATATGTGGCAGTCAATTCTCTTTGAAGGAAATTTTGCAGCTGTGTACAGATGTTCACATGTAAAATATTAATAGGGGGTTGTATTCTATTGTCTGTGGTGTCTGTTATCTATTAAAAAGGTACGAAAGTTTTCAACGTTAAATCTTAACCTTGCAGTCTTATGTCAATTACACGAAATAAGGAGGTAACAAATGTCATTTTTTAATAGATTTGAATACGGCTGAACACTCTTGCTGGTTATTGTTGCAGAAGAAACAAAATGTGTAATACTCGGATCTGTCTAGTACATACTGTAAACACCACAGATGTCCTCGTCTGATGCAATAGAAAGACTTTGAAATCTTGCAGTACCACAGACGGCTAATGTGCGGGTCTTAACATATCCCAGCCACAGATTAAAACCTTCCTACAAATATATAGTGTACTATTAAAATGAGTGATCTCATATTTGCTTTTCTCCTTTGTTAAAACAAAAAAGATACAGAGTAACAAGACATAACCTGAAACAGCATTCGATATTGGTATTAGCTAAATAATGGGTAAATCAGTCATACTGTGTGTTTTCCATAAGTACACCTAGTTTCCCTAGTTTAGGTTTAGTCCTCCACTTTACTTAGATTTCAGTGGCAAAAATTAAATAAGGTTTAAGTGACAAATCACAGATGCTAAATACAGAAGTGGAAAAAAAATTCTTCTTGAATAGCCTCCAACAGCCTGCTGGCCAAATGTCTGTGGATACTTCAAATAAATCCTAATAAAACAAAGGGCTTTGAATATTGGCTCACAATAGTGACTCTTAAGTGGGCTTAGCTTGTTTCTAAAAGCGGTTCATTTAGGTCCATTTACGTAAGACTAACATTGTCCGAGTCATTTTCTGAATGTTTCTGAACGCAGTAGGTGAGAAAGGTCTGGTTTCTTCTCGCTGTCCAGCAGACAGTGTTGGAAGAAGTGAGTCATTCTTTGCTCTTCCAGAGTCCACGTACTAAAGCCTGATGGGGAGGGACATTGTGAAATAGCATCACTTATCTTCAGCCTCGTTTAAAGCCTCGTATCGTCAGCCTTGGTATCAAATACAGAAAATATCAGTGAGGGGTGTTAGACAGGCAGGGACTTTTGGGATGACCCTTAATCTCTGCTGAGAGTAAATACCGTTCCATCATTGTTGGCTTAGAAATGTTCTTTGAAATAAAAGTCTTGATTTTTCTCCATCAGAAACTTTTTATCTGCCAGAGCCGAGTTCTCGCGCGTATTTTATCTCTTACATTATTTATGCTCTCCGAGATCATTCTACATCACGTTTAGCATCATTTCTCTCTGCTTAAACCATTCAGGGTTAATAAACCAATGCATATGTGGATTTGGTTGTGTCTGGGTCATTTCTGGTGGATGGAATGGTCATTGTATAAATGTATTAATAAGGTACTAAGTGTCTTATATCATGGTTTGATTACTATGTACAGAGTTGGTAATTGCTTTAATGGCTAGATATAGGGATATAAAATGGTTCTTTCAGTATAGCAACTGTTAAAGTATTTTCTACAGACTAGCACAGCTCAACACCTAATGTCTGTGACAGTTTTGAAATGGCAATGTGTTTTATTCTTAAATATGCATGTTTGAATGTCCAGGCCGAATAACATTAAACAAAATGACTAAAGAGGAAACTTCTGAGGTGGACGAGGCCCAGCCAGCCTCCGAGGTCACCAGTCCTGTTCATGAACCCCGTACGAAACCCATCGTACATCCGTCCGCACAGGCCCCTCTCCCCAAAGACTATGGTGGGTTCTTCTACAAGTTAATGACAGCACAAAATCTGCTGCTCAGATACAATCACAGAAGCTAATTTCTCCTGCGTTTTTCCTTGTATCTATTCCAGCGTTCACCTTCTTCGATCCAAATGATCCGGCCTGCATGGAGATTCTGCTGGACCCTCGTACCACAATCCCAGAGCTGTTTGCCATTATCCGCCAGTGGGTCCCACAAGTTCAGCACAAGATTGACATCATAGGCAATGAGGTGAGACCTTTTATCTCAGAAGGTACAGAAAGAAAACCTGAAAGTTTGGCTTTAGTGGCTAAAAAACAAAATGTTCAGTCCAAAAAACATACTGTTAAAACATTTTAATTGTGACCTTCTAGAAGCAAACCATGTCTTTAACAGTGTGTGGCTGCATGTATGAGTGTTGAGTTTCCATCTACAGAAGCTGCTGGTATTTCTATGTAATATGACCTATCAATACATTTCTGGCTTCTAATTTCATGAGGAATGGGTTGTGTTTGAACTTGTTGAACAATTTGTCCTTTGTTTATCGTAAGGGAACACAGTTTGTTCACGCACATTTGAGCAAATGTTGCTAGCATAGCATTTTATTGTTAATTTTCTCCTGCACACTCACATTTGCTTTAATATTCACCTTTATATTAAGATTTAAGATTATTATTTGCCACATACAGTGAAATGTAAGACTGGTCCGCCCCAAAGACAGTGCAAAATATTTACAGAGAATATAAACAACAACAAAAAATAACAATTAGACAACAATTAACAATTATAAGTCTTAACTATAACTTAAGTAATAACTTAAGTAAAAGCGAATTTGGCAGTGCAGAAGAAAAGGCTATAGATTAAGGCTATAGAATTTGATTGTGGTACTGGAATGTGATATGATTGTGGTACTGGAATGTGAATATGAGTGAACTTCATACTGAAATGTTTCTGTAGTCTAAAACAATGAATTTAATTGTGGTTTGATAACATTTTAAACCTGACAACGAATGCATTTACTAGTTAAACATCAATATGTTGTATTTGTGTATGGTGCCATTTTAGACCCGAGAAAAGGTCATACCTTTCCTACTATCTCTGATTTCTCTCTGTCTCTACAGCATATATTCAGTATATACATATTTATTTTTGTGTCCATATATGGATGGATGGATGGAGAGTATATCTGCATACTAAGCCCTTAGTAAATAGATTTAATTGCCACTTATCAATAGACACTTATCAACACTCATGTTTATATGGCCAGTTTTGCTGCTGGTGTACAGAGATGTGTGGGTAAAGGATATTGAACACAGAGGTGTGGTGCTGTCTCTGGAGGTACTGAAGTCCCTGGGATTGATGGAAGAGGAAATAAGCTGCTTCCATCTGACTGATCTCACATTGAGTTCAGCCTTAAATCAACTGCACCTGTCACATTCGTGAAGAAACATCTCTCTCTCTGCAGCCAGTGTCTGGAGCAGCAGGAGGAATCTGGAAACTGAAAGCTTCACCTCGGATGACTAATCACACTATGACCAGACAATCTGTAGGGTGCATTGTGCTAGCCATGCCTTAAGGGAACACCTATAATGTGAACACCTATTCACATTAATATGGCCAGTTCTAAGGAGCACAAGTAGTTATTTTTGTAATGTCAAAGTTGCTATTTTCCATGTAATAATGCTTGATAATTGCAGTTATAGTTTGGTTTGCTTGGTCAGCTATGTTGGGATTTGAACCCGGGTCATTCTGCCACACCAATACTTAGAATTGGATGAATATGGATGTCTTAGCTCACCTTAGACACCAAGGCATCTGTTGTCAGTCTTTTATACTGTAAAATGCAGATGTGTTTATTTTCAGCTATATATTTTTGCACTCCTCACATATTCCTTGAATCAGACATTTTATTCTGTAACAAACATACCCCCTGCCAACACAGTTTTTCAATCACAAAATGGCTGCTTCACATTGAGAAAATGCGACGTTCGTTGACTCAGCAATAAGGCTTTCTTCTATCACACTTCATCAATATTAATTGACATAATTTTTCATCATTAAAGTGCATCTCGCTAATAGGGGCTCTCTTCCAGCTCTGAAAGTGGCCATTTGCTATTGGAAAGCTGCATTTACTGAAGGCTGTAATTGCCTGCCAGCCTGCATTAGTTATTAATTGGAATCCAGATGAGCAGCTGTCACTCATACATTCAAATATCTCTTCATGTCACACGTCTCTTCCAGATATTAAAGCGAGGTTGCCATGTCAATGATCGTGATGGCCTGACAGATATGACCCTTCTCCACTACTGCTGCAAAGCAGGTGCTCACGGAGTGGGTAAGTGTTACAGAAGTTGAGGCCTGTTTTTTTATGTGACTTGCTTTCCAAACCAAACACGTAAATGTGACATGTTTCCATAATTTCCTTGGGGCAGCATGAAGGTCAGTACAGATGAATTATTTTTAGCTCTAATTCCTTTCAAAACGCAACACTGTAGACACTAACCCATCATAATAAAAGCAGCGCTAGCCTGCAGCCTGTGACTGTTGCTATAGTAACATTGTGTTTTTCCTGTCAGGTGATCCTGAGGCAGCACTCCGGCTGTCCAATCAGCTAATAGCTCTGGGTGCTGACGTGAGTCTGCGCAGTCGTTGGACCAACATGAACGCACTCCATTATGCGGCTTACTTTGACGTGCCAGAATTGATCCGTGTTTTACTCAAAGCCTCCAAACCCAAAGGTTTCTTCCCTAACTTGTTTCCAAACAAAAGTGCATTTGTGACATCTAAATACAATCAAATTAGTATCAGATATTAGAAATGTCAAATATCATGTGTAAGCTCATAATGAAATGACTTGAGATTTGAGAGTGTGGGACATCTAATACAATTTTCCCCTAATGAAGGGACGTGTGTTTGAACGTATATGGTGTTTATGTCTCTGCACAGTGCTTAACTCCACCTGCAGTGACTTTTATTATGGCACAGCCCTGCATATCGCAGCCTCTAACCTCTGTCTGGGTGCAGTGAAGTGTCTGCTGGAGCACGGAGCCGACCCCACTGTCAGAGTAAGCCTGATGATTTCAGCCGTTCACTCACAGTGCACTTCATTCCACTGAGTTAATCAGCCGCATTGGCTTTGCTGTAAATCCACTCAGTTCATTTTAAATGGATGTTTTAGGCATCCATCTATGTTTCATTATACTTTGGCACTCGACCAATATTTTCATTGGCTGATGCTGAAGAGGGACATACAAAAAATCTTTTAAAAAATCTATTAAACTATTTACTTATTACTAATTCTATATTTTAATAGTATAACTTAATAATATAAGAAAAATATATGTGGGAGTGTATGTGTATATTTGTGTACACATAGAAAAATAAATATGTGTAATATATATATATATATATATATATATATATATATATATATATATATATATATATATATATATATATATATATATATATATATATATATATATATATAATATATATATAATGTATGTTTGTATCTTACTCTCTCTCTCTCTCTATAAATATATATATATATTTGTAATCTCAAAATACTAAACAATATCTAGCCTGTCTGTTATTTTGGTCTATCAAAACCTCTTTTAATTCTACAGAATGATAAGGGTCAAGACCCCGCTGAGGTGGTTCCTGACCCCATGGACATGAGTCTGGATAAGGCTGAGGCCGCCATGGTGGCTAAAGAGCTGAAGCAGCTGCTGCTGGATGCAGTGCCACTCAGCTGCAACCTGCCCCGCGCCACCCTACCCAACTACGACAACATCCCCGGAAACCTCATGCTGTCCTCCCTCGGCCTCAAGCTCGGCGACCGTGTGGTGCTGGATGACACAAAGGTGAGAGGCAGTTGTGTGCAACATATGGGGAGGGGCATTCTCATTCTAGAAAGCTTTTGATTGGACAAGCCTTTTGGCAGTACAGTCATACATTTTTCGTCTGCTTTCCCGAAACCTGAGCAACTGTAACCTTTAAATGTATTTATCTGCTTTATCTGTTTTTTCTACTTAGAATACTGTGCATGACTATGCATCAAAGCAAATAGACATGAACCAAAAGCCACAAAATGTGATTTTATTAAGCTTTAAAATGCATTTAATTGCCCCCTGCAGTGTGGTTAATGTGGTTTTTGAAATGCATTATATATTCGATGACATTACATTATAGATCATAATCTTTAATCAATATTATCACTGCTTTTATAACGTAAGATAGTGAACAAGCATACCCTCAGGACTGTGTAGACTGTCTCATCTTAAATAAGCATCTTCTTCAGACTGGCACCCTTCGTTTCTGTGGCACCACTGAGTTTGCCAGCGGTCAGTGGGTTGGCATTGAGCTGGATGAGCCAGAGGGCAAGAACGATGGAAGTGTGGGTGGGATCCGCTATTTTATCTGCTCCCCAAAACAAGGTGTGTTCTCCTAATTCATGTATTACCTCCTGGGATTTCTGGGGTGTTTTTTCAGAGGAACAATCTAGAAGGAGATATCTGTCAGGATCCTGGCAAGAGAATCCAGGAGAAACTCAAGACATGAAGCCAGGGCCCTGACAATATCACTTTTTTCTCCATTTATTCTGATTGTTATATAAGAGAAACAGATAATTATTGAGATAATAAAGAGGTCTTGTTTGTGATATTTTCATTCTGACTAAAAATCTCTCAGTGCTTTTTTTTAGAGGTTTACGTGTGGCCTGCATTTGTCTTCAGGCATATTCGCTCCTGTGTCAAAAATCAGCAAAGCTGTCGAACAGACTCCCTCTTCTGTCACCTCCACCCCCAAAACCCCTCGCATGGACCTGTCCCGTGTGACCGGCAAGATCAAGAAAGAGAAAAAAGAGAAAGATCGCGAGAAGAGTGAGGGCTCCCATTTAAAAAAAGTCTCTGTAGCAGGCAATGTGTTCACATGTACTTTGTAAAAAACTGTTTACATGTAAAAATGGAAATCAAAACAGTCTGATATTTTTTCAATCGCACCAACAGACTCAGATACACAGACAACAGATAATGTGTTTGTTGTTTGGCGTTGTCCAGCATTATTTTTGCAGTGTACTGTTGTCCCTTTGTATTTATCAACACCTGATGTTTGTGCTCATAAATGCTTCTCCACCAGCACCTAGAAAGAAGTCTCTCTCCGGAATGAGTCTGGATCCTGATGGAGTGAAGGTCGAAGTTGGGGATCAAGTGTTAGTTGCAGGCCAAAAGCAGGGAATTGTTCGCTTTTTTGGAAAGACAGATTTTGCTCCAGGTATGTCTATATAAAGCACACAACTGATGATGTTTAAACTAATACTAGAATAATGTGCAGTGGTGTTTTTTTAGACTTTTCTGATAAATGTTATATTGTTAATAAATATAACTGTGTTTATGATGTATCTGTTCATTCTTGATCAGGGTATTGGTTTGGTGTGGAGTTAGACCAGCCCACTGGAAAACATGACGGCAGTGTGTTTGGAGTGCGCTACTTCCACTGTTTGCCCAAATATGGTGTTTTTGCCCCACCATCCAGAGTTCAGAGGTGAAGTACCACAATGTACCCAGAAAAACTGTTTATAGATACACAATATGGACCACAAGGGCACAAGAACAGCCTGTTCTGTAGATTTTGTTTTCTTTCTCACTGTTGTATTTTTAAAGAATATGAACAGACCGTTGCCTTGCATTGCAATTCTCTATAATCAATTATTTCATTAAATGTTTGTTTTATTCTTGCAGAATTGGAGGGCCAAAAGAGCCCCAGAGTGATGGGACACTAGTGAAGAAAGTCCACCAGGTGACTAGTAAGTACAGCGATAAGGAGCATGCTCACCTTGTGCTTATTATTAAATAGAAACATTTTTCTTTAACATGTCAGGAACAGTAGCTCTCCACACTAGCTTTCAAGTTTGTTAGTGGTTGCAGTGCTCCATTTTGTATCTGGTTTGTTGTTCATACAGTGACCCCTATCGGCCATAATATGTAATAACACCAGAAAGCAAGAGTGGTTTGTTTGTGTTCCTGTGTGTGTGTTAACATTGCTTCATAAAGAAATATTTTCTTTCATTATATATTTTTAAAGTACATTTTAATATTTAAGTATATAAAGTGTATTTACACAATAATTTTTGCCCATTTTAGATAAATGAAATATGTCTGCTTAATAACTGGGCCTAACAAAAAGGCAAACGAATATCGTCTTTGTCATTTCTCCTATTCCCTGCAGTGTCCCAGCCGAAGCGTAACTTTAACACAGTACGGTCTCCGAAAGACATAACATCTGAGAGCTCCTTATCCAGGTATGATGAGCTAGCTAACTTATCCGTTCTCCTGCCACTGTCAATAGATTATGCTTCCTGTTTTACATTATTTGTTTCTTTTTTGGTATAGCAGGTTGCTCTTTTGTTGCTGGTTCCCCTGGATGCTGCGCGCAGAGATGCAGTCCTAAATCCACCGGTTACATTTTTAATTTTATCTCCCTCTCATTACGTTCCTCCACAAGATGAATTCTCACCCCCTCTGTGTAGTTTCATTATTCATATCTGCTTCTCTCCGTGAACTACCCAGACTGCCGTCAGCCGAACACCCCCCACCGCCCCCCGCACTTCTCTGATGGCAATTCAATAGCAAACACTAGTGCCTTGTGATGTAACTAATGTCCTGCATTCCAATGATTAAATTACAAAGGAAAAAATACAATCTTTTATCATATCAAAATAAGGGAAAATGACCCCCACTAAAAGCCATTCATATCTCTGTATCTGCTTGGGTACTGGCAGTATTCGTAATACAACTAAGTAGGCTTCTAGGCTTTCTGTGTGTTTATTTGTAAAGGTGCTTCTTTGTTTTGTTTTAAAAACATTTTGCTGCTGTATTTTGCACCTTTGCTGTCTTTATTATTTTATAGCGTACAATCTTCGGCTAGACTCCTACGTTTAAAATGCCTTTAAATAATTTTGTTTTAGTAAGTGACTTATATTATTAGTGACCTTCTGTGATAAGTTATCGTCACATATCATTACAACATCTTAGTAGACAATGCAGTATGAAAATATTTACATCTGAGCCTAATATTTTCATCTCCAATGACACCTGCAACTGTATAGATTAAAATACAGAATTGTGACATGAAATATGCAGGCACAGGCATGTTTTACTGTGCTGAAATGAGATGAGAGGGCTGATATAGATAATATAAGCCAAATAATCACTTGTCATTCAAGTAAAATTTGCCAGAGAGCCAAAGCATAAACTATGATATCTTCAAAACTAAATGTTTTACTCCAGAATACCCAACTGCTAAGCAAAGTAATACAGATTTTTAATGTAAATGGCCCACTCACCAGTAATGCAAAAGACAAAATTGCATCCCACACAACATTATTTGCTGTCGTAAAAAAGCGAGGTTGAAGTTAAAGGGTTATTTTATGAACCCAAATAGAAAAAATTGAAACAATCATATTTCTCTCACCAAAAAATATCAAGTTCATGGGCTTCATCTAGTGTACTTTAAAATTAAGTATAATTTGCTTGTAGTGCAAAATGTCTTTTATTTAACAAAAGTCACATCCAGTGTTGTTCCTAACAACACCCTAGCATCTATAAGCTACTGTACAAAGTGTGTAAGACAAACCTACCTATCCCCACCCCCTCCCCAGTTCAGCTTTGATCAGTTTTGTGAATGCTCTTCTTTAAAACTCTGGTCGTGAAAATAAACGTATGTGCTTACTATACTGTAATCCAACGTGTGGGTAATAACAGCAATATTTACTCTTATGTCAACTTGCTCTATGAATATGGATAGAAACTTTGTGTATTACCACCTATAGAAGCACAGCATGAGTACAAGTGTCTGCCTTTAATAGATAACCTGGGATCAACCAGTAGCAGACAAAATGACTTCATTGATCCCAGAGTAGGCAGTTTAAGGAGATTTAAAAAAAACAACAGCTTTGCACTCTCCTAAACAACCTTCTTGTGAAGACTTGGTGAACTGCACTGATCTGCAAAAAAGAGCAGCTTGCAAAATTGAAAATGTACAGCTTAAACCGGTCTGAATCGCCTTCGTTTTGTTCAGTCTTCATGTCATTTGTCTTTGAAGAATTGCTGGTTTTGTGTGATAGGTTTAGTCATGACACTGGTTAGTTTTTAGAGTAGAAATCTTGATGAGCGCAGACATCTCACAACAAACTATTAAGGTGTGCGTTACCATTCTGATGAAACCTGTTGTGACTTTTTTGGCTGTATGGTGATTTAAAGTTGTGTCATCAGTATCTGACTATTATCAAAAAATGTATATTTCAGGACTTATGGTCACATTCCCTTTTTGATGCCAAAAGGAGAAGGTACGAGTGTAACCTGAGCATTTCATATGTAGGTAAATCGCATTGGCTGGCTTACCTTTTACCCTTTCCAAAAATAAGTTTGTAAGATGTGACATCTTGCTTTATTAGCTGAGCTTCACTTTCTATCCAGTTGTGTAATTGGTACGGTTCATTTGTGAACATTTCCTCGTTTAAAAAATATATATTTTAATAATTTCACAAGGTCCTTTTTTTAATTTTGTTTTCATGTGAACTATACTCTGTATAGTGGATTGATGTGGCTCTTTATGAATCAGTCCTTGAGTTGATGGACAACATAACTGTACTGCATGCTGTGTATACATGTGCGGATTTCCTTTTCCTACAGTGTATCAGCATGAACAAGCTTATTAATAAATTAACGTGAAACTATCCTGACTACGGATACATGACCAATAAACATGTAGTGTTTTATACTTAGTTTGACCTTGTCTTTCATGATCATGCAATTTGTGAACGATGATCACAAATTAGGAAAATAATTGGCTATGCAAAACTCACATTTATGCCATTGAAATAAACACTTTATTTGTGTAATGTCCGTGCTTTAAAAGTGTAAACGAAAGTGGATGTTTGAAGCACCAGTGAATGGGTGCGGAAGTGATCGATCATTGATCGGATTCCTCAAGCTGATTCTGCGCGCTTCTGCTCGATTGTCTCTTCCTTCGTGCACGGCGATTTTTGAACCAGACCTGAAATAGAGAAAACATCATTTTTAACAACAACATTTTAACCATTTTATGAATGTAATGGTGCAATCAGAGCATCATTTCTACAGCTAATAACCCTAATGCATCCTACATCCTATAAAAAATTGCGATAATGCCCTGTATATAACTTTCTTTATAAAACTTGTATGCTTATATAAAAGTTACATATATATATATATATATGACAATATATAAAACAATACATATAACATTTAAAACAATATATGTTTTTCATAATATAACTTCTTTTATCATTTTCTATGACGTATTTGGTCGTAAATCGTGTACTGTTTGTTTGTCTTATGTTTCAGCTGTTTATTCTACGATGTATTCTGTGTAAAGCAGCAGCTTTCATTTGCAAACAAAAAAAAAAGCTGAGAAAGAAATCAATTTCATTGCAATTATTTGCACCACAGCCCATCTCACCCGCACGACCTCCTCACTGAGCCCGGTGCTCTTCGCCAACTCCGCCCGGGCATCGACGCTCGGGTAGTCCGTGATGGAGAACAGTCGCTCCAGTCGCTGCGTCTGGCCGTCCGTGAAAACCGTCCGTACTCTGTTGCGTTGTCTCTGACATGCTGTTTGTTCGCAACCTAAAGCAATTAACAATACCATTAAAACATCTGCAAAATGCATCATAAATTGCAACTTAAATGTGCAACGAAACGGGAATAAAATGAATACCTGGCGTGGTTAAGGGCCACGGTTGACCTGCATAGAAGTTGGTATGGAGGCTCATTTGATAATATGAGGCCGGACTGCAGCTGTACATCCCTGCCCAGGATGGCGATGATGATGATGATGAAGGTTCATCGTCAGTCCTGCATGTTCACCGTGACCTCCACATCCACAGTGGTAGAGCTGGTCCAGTTTGGTCACATGCCCTGGAGATGATGGATGATCCACTGTAGGTGCTGGACTGCTGCTGTCGCCCAAGATGTAATCAATGGAGAAGTTGGAGAACTTCTGCGTTGCCATGCTTTCCTCCAATGTAGTCCAATGTAGTAGGAGCTGATGTTTGCAAGTGACTTTCTCCTCTTGCTTTCTGTTAATAATGGTACCCATCTGAAGGGTTGCATTTGTACCCCCTCGTTTTTTTTAACTTCAAATCTGCCATTAAACTCGGTATTAATGTATTTATTGTTGGTCCATTAACACCTCTTTGTTGAGGTGCCGTGAGCTCAAAGAACCCAAAGGAAACGGACTTGTGAAGATCCACTTTGAAGAGTCAGAAACCCTTTTAAAGTTTCACCTGTATTGATTCATCTGAAGGTTTATTGATCAAACTCTGATAGAAGTCACACTGCTTTAATACAGCTGCTGGTTTTGGTAGATTTTATACAGTATATGTACATTACTTTAATGAGTAATGTCTGGCCTTTATACTGTTTTATACTATTTTATACGAAGTAAATCCACTCAAGTCTTGTAAATCTTCTGTGACGTCTTATTTTCTTACTGGAAACATGGCCCTAAACCATTTATTTCCAAATTGTAAATATTTGAGGGATATTTATTTATTTATGGCAAATTCAGTACTATTGGCCTTTGAGATATTTAGACTTATAGTGAAACATTGAGAAATATCCTGAAATAATAACTGCATGGAAACAGCTTGCCAATTAAACAAACGGCGCATGTTAAAAAATAATCAATTACTTTTATAACTGTATTAATTATAATTTAATACTGTATAAATCGTGTTGCATTTAAATGTCCTTTATCTTCATACATAACAGAGAAATGTCTGACGATTATGATGACGACACGTTCAAACAGGCTTTGAAGTGGTGACGTCATTTGCATCCTCTGAAGTTACAGCAGATGAAAGTTATGTTAATGTCACAAACATGAGAAGTGGAAGCTTTATTGCCCTCCTACGTGTTGTAATAGCTATTTTAAATATTATTAAACTAACTTATTGCTCATAAATCAGTAACTAGGCCACATCATCTCATAGATACATACATATATATTAATGTATAGCCTAGTTTTGTGTCATATAGACATATAGACCTATATATGAGTACTGTAACTGTCGCCATCTTGTGGTTTTATCTAGGAAGTTTGACAAAAATACATTTGTATCACATTTTTATCACATATTTCGTCTTTGCACTGATAGAAAATATGAGTGATTGTTTATTTTCTTTTTAAAACACCCACTAACTGCTCAATATTATGATTTTAGGGCAAGATAACATTGTTATTGGCATTAAAATGATGACATCAATTATTTAATTACATTCCATGAGACAGGATCAAAGGCCAGGGCTGAATTATGATATTACTAAAAAATAACAATATCTCCAGTGTGGTGGAAGGAATTATTGAAAAGCTATTAGCGCAATAAATGTGATGCATGCCCATATATCAAGGTCAGCTGAAGATTAAATGATGAAAAGGTTATTTTAAACACACTCACTGCTATAGCTTAGGGATGTCAATTAGTTTGTTGGTACTGTATTTCACCGAACAGCAGATTCTTCCAGTGTATCTCAGATTACATCATTAATGTTCGATTCATTTTAAGCTACTTGGGATTACAAAGAAATCATATGAAAATCCCACTGAGAGGATATTGGTTTTGCCTCTTTGCCAGATGGGATCATTTGATAATCTGCACGGCCCACACAGCACATGTATATATATCGATAATAAAAATGTTGTCTGCAATGTAAACATTTGGCCTGAATGTTATGAACTCTGTTGCCCTGGTGTCATTTTATACAGATGGTGTAGTGCAATTAAAAAAATTGTGTTTGTAGGACCTGTTATTGTAAAAGATCTTTACATTATCAGTATAAAAGACTTTCAGAAATGTTTGCGTAACTTTTCGGTTCTGACTATGAGAACTTTTAGGATCCATTAAATGACATATTGGGAAACAACTCAGGCTTAAACCTCATCAAAGTGAGTTAAAGTATTACCATTTAAATAGCCAGACAAAAGAGGACGTAGGCCTGTGTTTAATTAATTTGTATCTTCCTCTTCAACTGAATGTTTTTTCACAGGCACTGTTTAATAACATTTACGATTTGGCAGATGCTTTAATCCAAAGCATCTCACAGTGCATTCAAGCTATACATTTGATCAGTATGTGTGCTCTCTGGGAATCAAACACACAACCGTTTGCACTTCTAACACAATGCTCAGTACACAATAACTTCAACAGCATGTATCTGCATGGGGTAAAAGCACAACAATCTGGTTTAGAGCGTCACGCTAAATCATAAATATGGTTTGACCTATATTTAGGTTGTGTTGAATATTTATAGAGAACATCCAGTGTAGCTGTAAGCATCCATCTGTACAACCAGGATTTGCACAATGTCACTGACAAGCATTGATATGATTTGGGCCAATAGGCAATTAGCAAACGCATGATCTCCTCCAAACAGAGCTTGCTGATCATTGTGAAATTCCCAGCCAAATCAAACTTGGGTTTCAAGCTCCAGTGAGTTAGACATCTATCCCAAAACAACAAAGCGAAATTGGCTATTCTGAAGCAATCGACTAAACAAACACTGAAGTATCAAGGGCGATTTTGAAGGTCACTCTTTTCCAAACTCACTTTTCTCAATGAAGTGCACATACTACAATCAAATGATTTATGAAGGTAACATGCTGTTGTGGGGATATTTGGGCCACAACAGCTGTAGTCGTCTGAGCAGCAGACCAGACAGATGGTGCTCGGATTTAAGATTAGCTGAGTCATTTTTAACGCTGGTACTGAGGAAACAAGCCCTGATGGTGTGTATTGCACACACTGCATCTGGAATTCATCAAGCAGGGTTGGAGAATAAATTTAGTGCTTATTTACTGGTGATGGTACGAACATCAACAGAGGTGGAGTTATATTTTAAAACCTCGCTCTAGTATACTACTGAACCATGTAGTTCACCATGTGGTTTACAACCTAGTGTGGTTTTCACAAAGCAATGGATCACTGGGTCCGTGTGCATTGTCCTTTTACCCTACTAGTATTCTTTGAGAGTAACAGTCGGGTGAACTTCTTGACACTTCCAGGTGGCTCAGAGAGCATTTCATATGTCATCCCAGGTAAGAGACTCTGCATCGGGTCAATGTGATTTGTTACGCCCTCACAAAACAATTAGAATTATGAACTGTGTGTCGTGAACTCAGTGAAGCATTTGAAGGTCAAGTTTTCACATTTCAAACTCAACAACAGCTGGCCCTGATACAATGAGAGCAGATCAAATGTTACTCAGTAAATGTAAGCTATAAGGAAAGGCAACCTTCATTCCCTTACATTTTGAGAAAGTGTGACTTGAAAGACCATTTGCCTCGTTTTTGCAGCACAGTTTTTAGGTGGTTTACGTAATCAAGCTGTGAATGGCAATGCTCTAGAGCCACAATTTAATCAACTTTTCCCAGACGACTGTTTTAATTTCACATAATCTAATAGTTTTTTTGTAAACTTTGATTCTGGCCAGATATTTTCAACAGACTGGATGCCACACAAGGTCACATAGTAAATCTCCAAGAGAGCTAAGCTTAAATATTTAATACCCGAGACAAGATAAAAACACAGTTTCTTTCTTTGTGACAGAGGGGGTGGGGGCAATAAAATCATGAGGTATTGAAGTAAGAATGTTGTGGCTTATTTTCAGAGGGATTCTTTGCTGGTTAAAGATAGCGCTGACCTCATTTTGCCTGCATCGCGTCATGAGCTTGTAAATGAGAACAAAGCGCCTTGTGTGCTTAGAAAAACCTCATTCGTGTATTATCTCACTCATCTGGTTTTGAGGTTTACAGTACAACCATGCAAGAAGAACAGAGACAAAACCAGAGATCAAAGCACATTGAGAAATCGTGTTACATGGTTTACAAAACAACCAGCAGAGGGAGCCATTCGCTTAGAAGACTTGCGTCTGGCTGAGGGCATTACATAATTACAATAACATCCAATGATTCATTGAAAGAATAGAGTTAATTTATGCATACTGACATAATTGTGTCATATCTTTTGTGTTGTGAGGCGGATGTTATCTGCAGAAAGAAAGCAGCCATTCGGGCAAGAGCGAAGCTGAATATTAACATGTGATTTAAAGAATAAAAGTCTATGAATGTGAGGTCACGGTTGTAAATGTGTCTTGAGATGAGGGTCATGCAGCCATTTTGTACCTCGTGAAAGGATTTGATTGGACAAATGGTCAACGATATTATCTCCTTACATCTTAAGGCCGATGGCGTTTGAGCTTATATAGAAAAGTGCTCATCCAATCTGCTCAGTTTCTCTCGTCTTAATCTAAATGGAGTGGGATCTACACCCCTTCTCAGGCTGTATATAATAAATCAGGTGACCTTTCAACCCTTCAGTCTCAATGGACACACGTCCTATTGTTTTCCAGACAGGCAAATTTGCGGCCTTCTCTTAGCTGCATACGGAAAAATAAAGAAAACGATTCTGTAAAGAAAATGCGCATACAAAGAAAAACAGAAGATAATTATAACAGTTATTATTAAAACAGTTATTATTAGTTATTATTAAAACAGGCTGCATAATTACAGCCTGTTTTATTCATAATTAGCAGAGTGACCAATCCATTTTAATGCGAGCCCTCCCCAATATTACCATGTGCATGAGCTGTACCTCCTTACTGGGTGTAGAAAGAGACAAATGATTGTTGCATGAGTGAACTCAGGGTACAATGTCTGCTCACACATGCTTTTGAAGGGGCTTAATGGTGTCTCTCTGTCCTACCACGTGACTGCCAAGTTCATATCCAGCACATGTCACACAACAGGGACTGCATTGGCCCCTGGTGGGCCTTTTTCTTTATTTCCCGTAATCAACAAAGGCTCCTTTGGGACGTCTGCCTATGAATATACAGTGAGCTATTCCATCTCTCCAAAACACCATACATAAGAGCTGCAGTGCCCAGCTAACAATTTTAGGTTGTAAGAAGGTTTCCGTACCGTTTCCATGAAGTAACAACAATGTTAAAAACTTTATTTTATAGGTTCTAGGAACGTTCCAACGTTTAATTACATTGAGAGAGAACCTTTAGAGAACGTTAGCCAACGTGAACTGAGAATGTTGCCTGTTAACTAGGGTCAACCTGCACTTAAAACCTGGCTTTTGAATAAAAATATAGAAACAAATGTGGATCTATATCCAGTCATTTTTCTGCATGTATACAAGTTATATTTTTATAATAATATGATTATTTTCATAATAATAATATTCTTCATTCAGATTTGAATATGACCTTAAACCCTGCATCTTCACACATGCAAACATCCACCCAAACAGCATATTCTACATACTGCATATTTACACATGCATGCACGTATTTACAAATGCATGCACGTATTTACAAATGCATGCACATGCATTGGTGCTTTATGTAAAAATTAAAGCTCTCTTTATAGATCTATATTCTGGAAATAGCACACATCATATTTTCTTAAATATACGTGCTTGAAAACACATACCGAGGACTGTAAAAGTGGGAGGATCGTGCGTTAAATACCGGTGGGCGTGGTTTCGGTTTACCTGCGTCAGGTGACGTTTTAATTTACCTGCGACTCTAACAGAGTGAACCTTTAAAGTCAAGAGGAGCAGACGATCTCCCTATAGGACGGTTCAGAGACGTCGTGTGTTATGTGTGTTAGTTAGTAAAAAAGTTAGTAAACATGGCGTATTAAAGTTGGTCAGAAATGCGTCTCCTTTGTGCACCTGTGTGACTCCTTGAAGCAGGAAGCTGGAGTGAAGTGAGACGAAGTTGCACGTAAGTTGCGGCAAAATATGTTTTTTACAAACGCCAAACGTTTAGTACGTGTTTAATTCATTTCTGTAATATATATTTTATATTTTATACTTATTTACGAATAAGCGCAAACTTTCAGTGACGTGTACCAGATGGCAAGCACGCGTGCAAGGGGCGTGTTTGTTTTTGTTCTGTACATTATTATTTTCTGTACATTATTTTCTCTTCACTTTTATTTTCTGTACATTATTTTCTGTACCAGTTTAAATATGCTGTTTTCTATGAATTACCTGTTGGGTGACAACACCAAGTTATTGGGTTACAAGCTGTGGCTGAATATGATACTCTGTGCCCATTGATTATTCCCGCACCGACATCCGATGCCTGAAAACTGCAAAGTATTCTGGGTTATGAATGTTTTTTCCTCATTTAATTATAATGCGGCTCTGTTTTCCGACAACAGTCATGTACTGCATGATTTTTCCTTTAAACAACTTTGCATTCATTTTAATCAGTGTTAAATAACAAATGAATATTCATTGATCGTTCATGCAGTAATACAAACAGATTTGATTCTTCACTTCCAACACCACATAAATGTTGACTTCTCCCTTGTTTCCTTTATTTTTTATTAATACCTTAAGATGTTTCTCGTATAATATGCTTGATGCTTACATAAGAAAATACTGTGTAATTTATACCTAGACTATTGCTTGTGAAATGAACACCAGACTGCATTTTCCCTGCTAACAGTTTTAGGTTGTAAGAATGTTTCCTTAACGTTTCGATTAGTAACAAAAACATTAATAATGTTACATCTGAGAACGTTCTCTGTTAGCTGGGTTTAAACAACTGTCTTTACATCACACATATCTGTATTTTGAGACTTCATGTCTTGCTCAAGAAGTGAATGCCTTGTTTTTGACCTAGACGTCGTCATCTTATCTCAATCTGCCAGGGAACTTCCAATAAAGCCCATTAAAAACAATGAACTGATTTTTCAGTCAATATACCTTCTAATTCGATGTTTACAATCAGAGTTAATTTTTCAAGTGCAGGCCTAAGGCCTAGGCCTAAGTCTAAAGATTAAGTTAGTGAGGTTCAAATGAAAGAGTGGAAGACAAAGAATATGTTAATCTCTGCATAAGGAATGAAGTCTTCAGAAAACAGTTTTTAAACATTTCCTGTTTTGTGGTAATGCATACAGGCATTACCTCCTTTTAACAGACCCTGGAGGTGAAATTATTTGAAGGGCATTGGATGAAATAGGTTTTAAATGATAACTTTGTGCATTGTTTTAATATCCCCTCCTAGGCCCATTATGTTTGAAGGCAGGGTATAAATAAACTCAACAAAACACACTTCTTTGCCAGAAAGACGCCATGCTGAGTTTAATGATGAATGGTGTTAAGCATCGGTAGTAATTGGCCATTCAGTGTTATGCTGCTCCTGGCTTTCATTGTTGTACTCTCTCCTCTGGGTCACCATTGGCCGATTTCTTTGCCGAAACTGGCGATCTCCCCCTGGGCTGAGCTTTGTTTGAAAACCTGGAGTCAGATTTCACCATCACTTGTGTAGAATGAATGAGAGTTTTGTATTCCTGCATACACGGGTGTCGATTGCAGAGAGGGACCAACATGAATTGCTTTTGGGTGAAAGTGATTACAGATTTTTTTTTTTTTTTTTGTATTTGCACTGTTTAATGTAATATGCTGCAGGGTTCAAGAGCCCGAATTCACTTGTGGAAATGATCGTATTTGAATAGTTATATTTTAATTGCAAATTATGTTAAACAATTTGAATGAATTTGGTAGTATTTGGTATTTCCTGTTGCTTTATTGACAGCATGTGTTGAAGCTGGCATGGACTTCACAACATTGGGACTGGAGCGCGTTCTAAAGAACATTGTGTGACTTTATATCCCAAATTTACAAGGTGGACTATCAGACCTCACTGATGTATTTTGTTAAAGGGACAGTTCACCCAAAAATCCATCATTTACTCGCCCTCATGTTATTCCAAACCTGTATGACGTTTTTGCTTCTGAGAAACACAAAACAAGATATTTTGAAATATGTTGGTAACTTTCATTGTAGGAACACAAAACCACTAAGACATTCCTCAAAATATCTTCTTTTGTCTTCCACAGAAGATAAGTTATAGGTTTGGAATGACATGAGGGTGAATAAATTATGAAAAAACATTTTTGGGTGAGCTATCCTTTCACATTCAAATTAATAGGAAAAATCGTTTATTTGCACTCTTTCTTCCGAAAGAGTGACCTTGCTTCAGGTCACAACAATGATGACAGTACGCTGACACAGACAGCGTACTGTGTAATACATGCTGTCTGTCCTTGAGCGAATCCTCAGCCATCAAATGTATGAGTCTCTGTTATTCTCCCTGAGCACAACACCTGTCAGGCGTCTGCTGGCTGAGAGAACAATCATTTCCAGCTCCAGCTATGATGTGTTCATGTGGAGCAACAGAATTCATCTTCTTAACAAGAGTGCTTGCTGGAGAAGCTCGCCTGTGGCTATATGCTGCAGTTAATGGGCGGCAACCTATTGTAACTTTTGATATGATCACACAACAGCAAATTCGCTGTGGGATCTGTTGTTTTCGAAATGATTTCGTCTTAAGCTCGGGAAATGAAGGCAATTCCGAGAGGACGCTGTTTAGGAAATCTCACTAGCTTGAGACTGCTGTAAATGAGATTAAGTAGAAGCCTGGATTGGATTTGAAGGCTGATCTAGCTAGCAGAAAGGCCTCCCTGACAAATTCTAGTACAGTGTTCAGCTTTTATTAGGAGTGGGCATGGGCTGATTAAACTGATGCATTTTTGTTTAATGACAAATGAAATGAAATTAACACTAATGAACTGTATTTTATGTAACTCCCAGGGTGAGTTAGCTGCACAGCTGGGTGCTCTTTTACCCTCCACATAGCTCAGTCTCCACGGGACCAGAGGAGAAGGGGGAGTCCAGTTCATCTCTGCTTTGTGTGTGTGGTGGATAAGATCAGGTGTCCTGGCACCAGGCTCTTCTATCCGGGAGCTGAGAAAGAACTGTTTGTTTGCAGTTTTGGGACTGTGGTACCAAGGAGACAATGAGTGCAGTCTCTGTGAGGATGGGGGGGGAGAGGGGTTTTGGACTCGGGGAGTTTAGCACTGATGAGAAAGACCAGAGGCACGGTCCTGCTCCGATTTTGTGAACACCCATCACCGGAAACACAGATGTCCCTCAAACTGCCTCCATGGGACGCCACAGACGGGAGTGGGTGGAACTCCGTCACATTCCTGGGAATGTGTGTATGTGCTTTAGATTAAAAATACATTTTCCGAGGTTGGGCCAACCAATCAGGGCTATTTTAGCCTGCCATAGTTTTGGCACTCCCACTGAGCAAATGGTGTTAAAATTGTACAGGTTGATGTTGTTTATCACATAAAATTGATGGTCCCCTTTCATAGTCCCTTGATTCCCATGCAGGGAATCCCAGTGGGACCTAATCGGAATCCAGGCAATTGTTTGTTGAACCTACAAAAAATAAGCCACAACTCATTCTGTTTTTTAATTACTAATGCGCTTTGCTATTTTTGTCCTATGACCCAGCCAATCTAACCAATATTAAACTAATTGCAGTTTTAATGTAACTGATTATTTATTGTTCTTAAACACCTTGAGCTTTTAGTTCAGAAGTGAATGCACATTTTATTAATATTTATGATGGTACTAAATGATCGCTAATATATTTGAATGGGTGTTGATGATTACTGATGGAGATGGGGTGGTACATCAGGCTTAAAAGGTTTGGACTGTCTCGGTTCATAGTTTTTTTTGGTGGCAAACTTAGTTTACTTTTGGAATGTTGCTCCATGAATCTAATTAGTATTTTGCTGTAGAGCTTTTCAGTCACTGTTTCACTGGTGTGATTGATTAGAGTCATTAGACACGCTATTAAACTCATTTTTGTCCTCCATCTCAAATTAATCAATAGAATGTGGGCGGCAATCGTAGATTAGACCTTTTTTTCCTCCTGGCAGTGTGTGGGATGAGATTCAGTACATACCCCGGGCTTGGCAGGAGATCCACAGACCCAATTGCGGTCTCTGTTTACAGCGGCGGGTGAAAACGGCAAGCGCCTGAGCTTTTAAAGTGTTATGACCTTTTCCTGGCTTATCATAAACCGAGCAAAGCAATTGTCAACGGACGCCAAAAAGAGTAACACTACCTACGTTTGAGGTTTATTTTGTGCCAGAAAGAGACAAGCTCAGCTTTATCCACCGTTAGTTAAGAGAAACTATGTTCTCTCTGGAGAGGTGATTGCTTTTCAGGAGGGGGTTTCCCAGCTAACACTTTTAGGTTGTAAGATTGTTTCCTAACATTTCCCTTAAGTAACGGAAAATGCTAAAAATGTTGTTTTGAACATTCTAGAAACGTTCAAAATGTCTAGTTCGTTTTAGACATTGTTTAAACGTTATTGTGTGGTGATAGGAGCGTTATTTAAAAAAACCTTTCAAAACGTTCCACTAACAACACATTTTTGATATATAACGTTAAAAAAACCCTTCTAATTATTTCTGAAGAAACTTTCTGAAGAAGCCAACATTCTGAGAACATTCTGTGTTAGCTGGGTTTGTGCTTGTATGGAGGTGTCATATGATCTAGAAAGATAGCTAGGACAGGCCTGTAAAACCTAAATGAGCAGCAGAAAGTGGTTTGAACTTCATTGTATTGAACGCATCATTACGTTTCATTTTGCTTCCACATGTGGACTCATCCCCGCATCACCTTTGCTTAAATGAAAGCCTTTTATTCCCTGTCGCAGGCAGTACTTTGCATGTTTATTCAGCACTGGCTCATTTAAATGCATGCTGTGTTATGAAAAGGTCCCCAGATGCACCTGCCTCGTCTGTTTCTGGCCAGACCACTGACACTCAGTGAGATGACTAAGCAGAAGACATCTGTAATCTGGTCTGTCATTTATATCCATGTATGTCTCATGCAATGTTCTGATCCCGGTGTCTGTGTGAATTGTGTGGTCTTTGACTGAAGAAGGTAAAGAACAGCTGTCAGCACGTATTTTGCTTTACACAATTACCATGATCGATCGTGTCATGTGACTAGTCAGGTTTATTTATTTATATACATGTCTCATCTCTGAGAACTGGTTGTACATCTATATAGAGATCCGACCCAGAAGGCAGTGGGGTAGCCATGGCATTCCCTATGGAATTTCAAATTGGTTTATAAAATAGTTTTTTTTGTTTCAGTAAATTTAAGATCTGGGGTTAGCATTAGTCATACCTCAAATGCAATTTTAAAAGACGTTTATGAAAATGTGTGTTACTAACAAGTTAGCAAGGGGCTACAGTGGTTGTCGGATTTGTATGCACATCCTTGTGATGGTGTTTATTTGAAATCTTTTGAGTGACTTTTCTAATGCGGTAGGTTACTGTGAAACAGCTTGAAATGTGAGCTGGACTTCTGTCAGGGTTTGGATGGAGGCCAGCCAGTTTAAAATAAGGAGTGGGATGGTGAAATCAGATTCTTAATGTTATTAAATGCTTTCTGGACAACTGGCTGAGACAATGTGTGTCTCCAAACCCCTGCCATGTTACAGCAAAAGTGTATTCATGAAAGTATGAGGTAATGTATCAGTGTCTCGTTTTGTCTAAATTATGGTTACAAACTAAACAACTCTGCTGGGTTATATAACCATCCTTTTGGGTGGGAACTCTTGGTTTTGTGTAGGAAAGTATGTAACTTCAGCTGGGCTTTTGTTGGGACTGAGATGTACACCCGTCAGGCACAAATTATGAGGTACAATTAGATTCTTAATATCCTTCTTGCATTCATTGTGTAACACCACACCTCTAGACACAGAGGGTGTGAACCCAACCCAACTGTTCCTCAAGACATGCTACCAATGAGATGGAACTTGGTTCACTTTTAAGGTTGGAAACAGCCCATAGTTCGCAGTCATGTTTGCACGCATTACTCCTCAGGCATGAGCAACATCTCAGCAGGTTAACAAAAACCTTCGATTTTCAACCTGACTGCCTGGAGACTCAGTCTAGTGGCTTAATGCCCTGCGCTGGGGCAAACTCACAGCATCCCCTGAGAAATGACCATCATTTTACCAGAGCCTGAAGCCGATGCGTACCTGTTGGAATCTGTTGAGGTAGACGGCAAGGTTGCAAATAAATTACGGCCGTCTAAAGTTGAGTTATAAGATGGCCAGGCTAAAGGTGTGAAAGAACCATTCTCAAGTGATCGTGCAAGGCAGGTCCATTCATAAACTCTGTTATTCCAGACAGAGATGGGTGACAAGGAGAGAAGAAGCTCTTAAGTTTCCCTCAAACATTAAGATACTCTTCTTCTGTCAGAAGGTCAAAAGTGAGGTTAGCCTGTGTGAGAATCACTCTTGATTGACAGCAGCCGTGGCCTGGCACAGCTAACCTTGCTCTGCCAGGCGAATTATGCAGGTATTAGAGTGAGGAAAATCTATTTGGCTTTTTCTCTGCCAGGACCGGGGTGGCAGCCTCGTAACTCCTTTGGGTAACGGGCATTAAACTGATTTATGGTTTCTGATGGCTGAAGTTATACCCCAGGAGCCTTTTCTCAATGTCTGAGGTGTCTGAAATTTTGAATCACTTTGTCATGCCAAGAAACTTAGCCCTGCTTTTTCTAACCAGGTACTGCAGCAGTGGGCTTCTCACTGTGAATGAATTATTGATATTCTTTAGAGTATATAAGGGTAAAACTGTGTGACTTTGAACCTTCCAGGAAATGAGCTCTCGCTACGTGCGGTTAATGCAGTGAGCTGCTTTTTACAACCTGTAACTCGGCAGAAGACCAGGACTGTTTTTATGGGGTGTGGTCAACTCAAAATTATGACACACAAAAGCCTTTCACTTACAGAAGGAAGTCAATATTTGGGTAGCATATGTCCATTAACTTTTTTTTTTTTTAACAGAGATATGTTAAAATGGACCCTGTAAAAGTAGTTTCCTTTCACTGTTTGCTTTTGCATTTTAAATGGTCTTGAGATACGGCATGACTTTTAAAACGTATAAATATTCAATGAATGAGGTCCTAAAAGCTGCCTGCAAAATAATTACAGAATTAGCACAAGGCTGTTTAAATAATTTAAATATAGCATATCTTACCACGGGTGATTTTAATTTCTGTGTTGCTGTGTTAACAACATGGTAAATTAGAAAAAAGTTACAAAAATGAAGGACATTATTGACATTAAAAGTGACCCACAGGTCATGTTAACATTTTTACTATCTGTATGCATAGAAATGAATTTGCTTTTTATACGGAAGGCTGTAGAATCGTAAGAGTTCAGTTTTGACTGCAGGGTCACAGTATGTCTATATGCTTCGTGCTGCATTTCAGCTTAATGAATGACTCTGTTTGCGCTCTCATAAACAGGTGGCACTTGGTGATGCCAGGATGTTGGGAGTGACGTCACTCAAAGCCAGTCACCATGGAAACACCAGAGTTAGCCCCAGAGGAGGTGATGACGATGGGGAAGAGAGGCAAACATGTGTTGTTGATATGATCCCTCAAACCAGTGGTCTCCATCTACAGTCCTCAGAAAGAAACTCCCAACTACAAGACAATTTGAAGGACGTCTCTAATGACTGGTCGTCCTTTGGAGATTTAGGCCATGATGTTTCCTTCCCCCATGAGAGCTGCGTTAAGTGAGTAGGCCTCTGTGAATATGTCTAAGTTACTGATTTATGCAAATCCACTAAGTGTTTCTCATTGGCTGGCAGGTTAGAGAGGAGGTGGGTGCTATGGTACGAGTTCATGAAAGAACATTCCTGCCTGGATGACTGGCTACGATCAGCGGAAAAAATAGCCATGTCCCCTAACTCCAGTCATGTGTTATATGCTGCAGCAAAAGAGGAGCTACACAAGTATGAGGTGATGTATCAATGCCTCATTTTGTCTAACGTTTAATGCTTAAAATGATCTAACAAAATTGCTTAAAGGTCTATTCATCCAAAAGGA